>JAVQJF010071327.1:0-90705 GCA_036023855.1 Gadopsis marmoratus
GGCAACACCCGGCATGATACGTGGTCACTCCTCATCGTATCTCATCCCAGGAGCGCGTTTCAGCTCTGAAAGGCAACATATGATGTGGCCTGTGATCAGGCTCACTTAGTATGGAAGACCAGCTGTTCAGAGCGGGCTGCTCCATGACAGAGTCAAATCAGACGGTTTTCAGAAGGGAAAACCACAGTGTCGCATACGTTGTTGCCATTGTGTGATGCGCAGACGAGAGGAGTCGGTGCGTGTTGAGCGTGAAACAAGCCCAGTTCTCTCAGTGGACTTGAACCTTTTACTTAATTTGCCTTCCGAGAACAATTGAGCACCTGCCCCGTGCGTGTCACATTGAAATGATATGGCTGTACAATGCGGCATTAAACCCATTTGCTGACGGGTTTTAAATGTGCAAGTTGATCTAAAAGAGCTCGCGATCACTCAGATATTTTACAGGACTAATGTGGGCAAAACAGTCATGACGCTGTTTTATAGATCTTTTAGTGAATCATTTTTTTTTATGTGAGAGAGCTGCTGTTTTGGGAACCTAAAGGCGAGCGGGACCACAGAGAGTGGTGAACACCTGCTCTGAGATCACAGGGGTTTCACAGCTCAGTCTCTCCACTCTGGTTACAACTGGTTAGAAAGGCGGCCTCCATCCTGGCCGGCCCATCCCACCCCTTTCACTAGGAGTTCCCCCTTCTGCCCTGTGGGCGGAGGTATAACTTCCCTAGGCTCAGTAGCTCCAGCGCTCAAGGCTCCTTCATTCCCAATTCCATGAGCTATAGTCCGCCTTTACTTGTTGCAATTTTTATATTGTGTTACTGGAGATATTTTTTTTTTTAGTTATGGTACTTTGTAAGCTTATGTTTGCTTTTACTTGTTGATAATGTTTCTAGTGTATGTACAGTGCGGGGACAATAAAGATTTATTGCGCTGAATTAAAACTCATATTCTCACGTGTAAAATCATCATTTGGTGCCAACTCTGTCGTTCCTGTGCTCTAATCTAAAACATTTAATCTTCCAAGAAGAATATTATATGTCTGGCATGCACATTTCCGGAAACATGCAGTTTGATTTTGGCAGAACAGCTGCAAAATGGATTGTAAAATGTGTTCCCTGCAAGTAAAGCAGCTGGTCTACATGGCTTACATGACTATTATGCACCGAGATCTGCTTAAACAGATTATAAAAAGGTTTCTACTACCCCTTTTATACCAAATGAAACCTGAGTCGTAAAGGGCGTGCATTTGAAGTGGTTACATGAGGCACTGTTATTCTGCTTGGCCTATTACCCAGCGTATTAATGGAATGTTGGGCTCCGTGAAGACCCACCTAATGTCTCATAACTGACTACCACTCCCAGGACACCAGCCTGTGCGATTGCTTTTGCCTTCGCTGGTTCATGAGTGAACCGAGCCAATGGCAAACACGAGCCGTTTGTTAGACTGTAATGAAGTAATGAAAAGGTACTGAGCTTCTGCGGCTTTGCAAATTTCAGGAACCAAATCACAGCGGCGTGCAGGGAACACTTGGTTTTTATAGACTGTGTGCACGTCCAGTGTAGAACAGTGAGAACATAAGACTCGACAGAAAAATGTGTGAAATGTTGAAATCTTGTGAATGAGCAGCATAATTATTTGATTATCTTCGAGTAAAGGCATTAAATGATCTTATCAGGCGATGCTACGCTTACCGATTATGTTTTATGACCCATTTGTATCAGTAAGACGCCAGGCAGACATTGTGTCAGGCAAATATTCTCTTTTTGCTAATCTTTTATCATGACTTGGATTGATCTTTTGAAAGGAAAGAAGAAGAAAAAATGAAAACAAAGCCTGTGTCAGTGCATTAAATTGCACCTGCGGCAAGGATTTGGTGTGTAGATGCGTTCATAAGAAATGTGACACCTTCAAAGTAAAAGAGGATGAAAAATGAGGATGATAAAGGGCCAGGCACGATACAGCAAGCAGTCAACAAGTAGGGCTTTAGTGCTGAAACAAAAGGACCATTAAGCATTTTGCCCATTGACAGAAAATGATTTCCAAACTCTGTTGAAAATGACAATAAGTGCCAAACATTTGCAGGTTCTGGCTTCTCAAAGGTGAGTTCTTCCCCCCGTTTTATAGCATTGTAAATGTAATATCTTTGTTGGGCTTTGAAGACATGACCTTGGGGCTCTGGGAAATTGTCATGCAGCTTACATTTTTCACAGGTGTCTGATTCTTCATAGACTAAATGATATGTTGATTTATGATAAAGAATAATGGGGGTTTCTTTACTCTTCTAAAACCTTCAAAAGTGGAACAAAATGAAAATAGAAATAAAATACCCCGTCAGCGCTTCATTACGCCGATAAGCGTCTACCGTATAGTCCGTGCTTACAGGCTGCCTGAACTGGACGTAATCTGAATCCCGCCGTGGTAATTAAATTTTCCAAGAAGTATATTCAAAACGATGCACATACATGAATGAAAAAGGAGGTTAACGTCTCAAACAGCAATGCCTCCGTCAGGAGGGAAAGAAATGTAAATATACGAACACATTCCTTAGAAAGTGCTACCTCTCCAACACTGTCAAGAAGTCACCTCGATGATGATGCTAAGTATAAACCATTAGAAGGGTGATTCACTTCTGATAAGATTTCACAGCATACGGTCCTATTTGAAGATGATTTGACTGCACCTTCAGGTTTATTTCTACACAGGTTGAATTAAGTGTCTGAGGCCGACGTTGTCCCAGATCCAGCTGGAACACAGTCTGGCATCTGTCTCCTCGGATTCACGTCGCTTTTATCCTGGCGACACTCATTAAGTGCTGGAAACGCTGGAAATATGACTTCTCTTTAGTTTTTCCCAGCCTGTCTCAACTAGACACCACACTCAGCGCCGTGGACAAGCCACAGCAAGCACACTGTAATACGATGCCCTCCGATAAACAAATTCAACGCCGTCTGTGTAGCATCTCGACGGATCAGTGATCACAAACATACCTCATTAAAAAAACAAAAAAAACAACACGCAGGCAGGCGGTGTCACATAGCAGCGAATGAGGAGACCACCTCAGTCGGCAGGACTTTCTGTACTCTCTCAGCCTGGCAGGGCTAATTAACATGCAAACAGCCATCGCCTGCTGTCTGAGAGCACCAGAGGCTGAACTCTGCGTCAGTCCTACTGCCGATTATTGATTACAGTTACCGTCGCTAGGCTCATTGTAAGGGCAAAATTATTATTTCCTATTACCAGATATGTTCTCTGGTAATAACCCGGTTTCTTTAGTCCGTACGTTGATATTTTCTGTCTTGGGTCACTTTGGATGCAAAGCACATTGGTATCCGGCTCTATTTTGATTACTGAAGGACAACTTGATTGTCACGAGTGGTGACAGGAGAACCGTCCGCTCTGCGTGCTGATCCTTGGATATGACACTTGTTAGCTCGGCACGGATGAGGTGGGCCGGGGTGATTCTGATGTCCCTGCCATGCTCTCTGTAGGTTCTGTGAAATTATAAGTATGTGACTGTATCGGCCCCTCGGGGTCAGACTCTTCGTACACAGCCTGGTGTATGATCTGTCCTGTCAGCTCAAATAGATTGACTCTGCGCGCTCGCTCTTTAGCTCATTATTCTTTTGATTAATTAAATATACAAAAAACAGTTGGAGCGTCATTACATTTGCACAATTTCCACGTCACTCTTGCGGCGCGAAGCAGGTTCCAATAAAAAGTGATGGTTGCAATCTACAGATGTACACAACAGTCGCACACCGACCACTCATGGTGATAATAAGGGACTTTTCTTTTATACTTTATCATCAACTTATGATTAATTTCCCTCACATGGCCAACCTAACCACAATGAGTTGCTCAGAACAAAGCTCAATGTTTTGGTGTAGCTGGGTAAAAAGGGCAATGGCAACCAGCAAAGCAATTTAAACAGGCCGAGGTTTGAAGGGCTTTATGTACTGTACTGTACGGGCAATTTACTGGAACAAACGCTAAGAAACCCTGTACTGCAGGAAACCTGCAAACCGTGACTGTTCACAACATGCAAACTCCAAGTAAGGGACGAGAGTCAAAGCCAGAAGTCTTCTGCCCCCCAGGGAATGGGTATGATTAGCTTTCTTTTACTGATTGTCACCATTTAATATTGTTCATCATGAACAACAAGCCCTCTTTATAACTATTTTTGTTTTTGGCTTTTTCCCAATTTTTTGGACAGTTGTGACGGTGACGAAGCAGACAGGAGTCGTTGGCTACCAAGGCGCATTCCCATATCGACCTTTCTGTAGATACATAGAGAACATTTATAACAAAAACACCCATCCAGTACAAAGTTAACCTGCTTTGTTTAGTTTATTCGTGTAGGCACTGCAGGCCTATTATGTCTTGTGGCTTAACAGCTTAATGTTCTGATGACTGTGGGTGTAGAGAAACTACATACATAATGGTTTTCTTCTTGTACAGCTGAATGTACAGAATTGACATTTTACAATAATGTCTCTCCAGTTTTAGGTAGGTGATAGTATAATATGATGTTTTCCATTGTTTCTGACTGAAAGAATTAACTGTAATGTATCGAAATCCCCATGTAATTATCGTGATGTCTGGCCAAGAAGTCAGTTATCCACAAGAATAAGAAAAGCTTGCAACCGAAGAGCTGAGTGCAAGCTATACAATAAGTGTTTTAATGTCAGTTTAAAACAGAAACATGACTGCAGGACCAGTTTAAACGGGGTGAAGGGTTTCTCTATTAACCACATTAAAAAGGAAGTTATTTCAAATCCGAGCCTTATGTTCTAATGAGGCTATAATTAACTGAACTGTGTGTTCTATCACTCATGATGCCGTAAACTGGCAAAATAAGGCAAATAAAGTCTGGTCAGTCAAACATTTCGCACCACATTGAGCCCCCACACAACACGCTGGCAGTGCTCATGCCGCATAATGCCAGAAATAACACATTTTCATTAGAATCCAAGTTTGCAAAATGACTTTTATGTTGTGTCTTTAAAAAAGTTACAGTCAGCTCATCATATTTCCCCAGGCAAGTTGTTCCACCGCAAAAACAAAGAAAAGAATATATGCTTGATCATCTCGTCTTTGATCTAGACTTTGAAACATACAAAAGAACTCTGATGACCCAAAACTGTACTTCTGAATATATGAAGAGAGCAAAGTCTGTCCTTGCGTGTTGCTCACTCCTTAATTTGTTTGAAATATTATCTCTTCTTACAAGTAAGATTCTGAAACCAAAAAAGGAGAAGACACGGAGGAAAGAGGATGGAGAGAAAATATCCAAGCTCCTGCTTGGTAACTCGGCGTAAACAAGAGGATACAAGATGCCACTTTAGGTTGCGACACGTTCAATTCCAGTGTTTTCTTTAAAATAAACAACTGTTGTTACCTGCCCTCCAAACAGCTACAGTCTCCCCTCATTTCCAAAGATTCTCTCGAGTCAGATGCTTTTTAAAGACCTGTTTAACGTTGACATAGTTTTCAGAAAAATCCAAATTTATTTTGTGATTAAAATGAGAAATTATGTGAAAAGTCCGTCTACTAAAAGTACTTGTTCTTGCCACCGACAGGCTCAGATTGTCACACGAAGTGCCGGACAGCATCGAGAAAAGGATCCCTGCAGAGACGGACCGTTTTGTTGGCGTAAGATCATTTTTGTTTAAGCAGGAACAGAAGTCTCGCTGAAGGAGGAGTCTCGCTCTGAAATCTCGCGAGAGGTTGCAGGAAGACGAATCGAGCGCACTCTTTAATAAAGCGGTCCGTTGGCTTTTAGCACATTTTGGATCAAGTTAGGTGCCAATTTCATTACTTTCGTGCTGCAATAATCACTGGCCGAACTCAAACAAGTCGCCTGGTGAGATACGGTGTGTTCACTCTGTTTTACTTTTGTCATAAAACCACTGGCATGTTCCTCTGCGACATGCTGACAAGAAGAGAAGAATCAAAGACGGGCTCAGCAGCGTCCGTCACACAGCAATATCTATTAAATGTTTGCCAACATTCGCCAACATACAGACCAAGTAAGGCTGTAGCAGGAAAAACCCAGGAGTGGGTTTTATTGCTCACGAATTCAACTTATTTCTTTTTTTAAAACTTACATAGTAAAGTTAAATTTGACATAAAAAATTACTTGAATTAAAAGCTGAAGGATATGGCAGACGGCATGTGAGGAAACGGAGACAAAAATATGCACACAAAAAAATATTCCGTTGATCCCGCTGGCAAAGTGGTTTGGTCAAGTTTAGATTCAGAACATCAGAACAGAAACAAACAGTATCAATCCGTAGACAACAAATTGTGCAGATTAATTTGATTTGCTATCGCACATAAGTGATTAACTGCAGAGATGTCAAGGGGATTAAATTTAGTTCAGGCTGCTCCTGATCATCGCAACCTGCATGATGATTTCTTCTTTTTAATTAAAGAATTAGAGTGCATTGCATCTGTATTGGCATAGCAACACATGTTTGCACACCTACATTGTTCTCGTGTGACAGCTTTCTCACTCCAGTTTTAGATTGTAAGACACGTTGACAGGTGTTTTTATAGGTGGAGAAAAGTGTAGTGAAGGCCAATGCACCGCCTGTGCACGGCCATCAAAAGCACGACATTTTCAAGATGCAAGGTTTTCCCCGGATAACTATATACATCGGACGAATGTCGAACTCAATGAGATGTGAATTTATGCACGGCTAGTGACGTTTTGAAGTGATCCGTTACGCAAACAATGCTCATGTTTTAATAACGAGAACGCCGTTGAGGCGATGAGGATTGATTTCATTAGGGAAGTGGGAAACGCAGACATCCGCTGCTCCTATTTGCAAGCAGCAATACAGTCAGCGACAGCCATGCAAACGCGCACCGTTCGTCTCTCCATATTATATGAACATAACACTTTCTAATAAGTCTCCTAGAGTCATCTCTTAAATGGATGCGCGTAGTGTAACAGATAAGATGGCAGGGTGTCAGCTGCACCGTCATATCGGGACTTGAGCATTCTTATTCATGAAAACAAACGCTGATGGACGCGTTGTCCGGGACGCCGGACATCTTGGGCGGTGCAGTAATCAAGTGTCCAGGCAACGCGTGTGGAGTTTGACGCGCGATAACGGCGATGTTGTCCCGTGTTGCGGCTGTGGTGCAAACGTCTGCCTGCGTGCACGGGATGGCGAATGTTTACACCGATTGTTCCCAACGTAACATGAAAGCCATTCCCCGATTCTTTAATGCAACGAAACTGGATTGTTAAACGCTGTAATGGCGCTCATCAACAATCTCGGCTATGGCTCGTATAATACATGCAAATGTCATTTTAAGACTGAAGAGCAGTAATGAAAATCAAACAGGGCGGCTGTATGTACGACGGGAATTCACAGGTTCAAAGTACACCAATAAATTATGATTTTAGCAGCTCCTATAAAGCCAGATGACAGAGACATATTTGCTCCCTGTCTCCCTCCCCCAGGCATACATTATGTTATATTGTAATAAGTGCTGAGATGCTTTAACCCGGTGAATTACTCCGAGGCCAACAGAGAATGACGAGGGGGAAAATCACTTAGCATACAAATCAATTACCCATAATGCAAAGCACCCGTGATGAATTGAGAAAGTGTTTTTCGTTTCTTTAAGCTGGGAGTCACATCAGGGGCGCCGTTGCAGAATAAGAGAAATGCTGAATGGCGTAAAATGCAAACTGTGATTCTCCTTCAATGGTGAATTATCATTTTGCGAAGTTCAATTCATACAAGTGGTTTGTTGCCATGAAAGGTGGTAATTAACTTTTTCAGTATTCACTTTATCAAACTGCCTCACCCGATGCTACTTTGCATATAAATTCCTATATTTTCAATTCAGCAACCACTTTTCTGTGCGGTTGTTAAATGTCTGTGAAAATGCTGATTCTACAAACGAGAATTTGGTTTGACTCCTAACTATGACCTTGAGTTTTGCTATTTACATTGAAATATTTTTTCCAAAATCTCCATTGCAGCTACACTCAAATCTCAAAAATAGTGTGGAAGCCGACGGTATTTTCCCAGAGTCCAAAGCCAAATCTAAAACCCTGCTTAGATTGTCCAAAAACCCCAAAATATCCCATTTACAATAACACCAAACACAGGACAGCAGCACATCCTCACATTTCAGAAGCTGGAACCACCAAATACCACTGAAATGATTGGTTCATTATCAAAACTGTTGAATTACTTTTCTGCTGATTGACAAATGAATGACCCAAATGGCACAAATTAACGTAGTAGTGACAAACCCGCTAAGACGTATCAGCAGAGTCTGCAGTTCCCCTCCGCTCTACAGTGTTTCAGCATCTTTCGGCTCATTGTTTTGGCTTCATGGCCTGCAGCTTTACTGCTTCACCTGCAGCATGCGGTTGTTTTCAGCCACGAAGCTCCGATAAACCCACTGTACGCGACATGTCCAGCGCAAAGTTAGCAACCAGCTGGTGAAGGTAGTGGAGCTTCTAGCAGCTAAAGAGACCGATATTTCCTATTTCCTCTTACTTACTAGTGATTTACTGGTGAGACCAAAACAGAGTTAACAGGAGAGTGACTACTGGAGTTGCATTAATCTGGTGGAAAGAAAAACTAATGAGCGCTAATGTTGCTCTCTGTCTGCTTGATGTGCCAACAGAAAATGTTCCCCAAAGCAACTGAACAGGTGATGAAGTGAGTGTTCGCGTTCACGGCTTGTTTCTGCTGCCCCCACAAGCAGCCCCCAAAAACTTTATTAAATGGAGGTTTAACAAAACAACTGATGCCTGAATCTAGGGCCGCAACTAACAAGTCCTCACATTTAAGAAGCTGGAACCACAAAAATGTTTGATATTTTTTCTCGAAAAATGACAGAAAGGATTAATCAATTATCAGAAAGGTTGGAACTAACGTTCTCTCGATCGACTAATCTACTAATATGAGTTAGACTCGATACAGATTACTCTGGATCTGTTAGAACCCTTATTCCCTCCTTTCCTGTTTTGACGCCACAGAAACTGAATACATACATAAATTGCGTGCAATGTATTGCTATTTTCATTTGAAGCATTCTCCACGGCCGTGTCTCACCCGACCATAATGGCTATCATCAGTGCACTCGGGTGTACTGACTCAGGTATCATGCAGCGATACCTCCAGCAGCCTGGAATCTTGGTGGCTGCATGATGAACTGTATAACATGGCGTTTATCTCATTTGTATCAAGACAATCAGATTTTGGTTGCTGTGGATGAAGTTATGTCAGATTCCATGTGCCCAGCAGCACCACTGTGTATACTGCACATGACTCATTGCTCTAATTGGTTTGAGTGTTTCAGTGGTGCAGGGCAGCGATGTTTTCGTCTCTTGGGAGGCCAGATGTTTTCCACAGCGAGACCACTCACCGGACAAAAAAAAAATATAAAGACTTTTTAAATGTAAGCTGGTCAAATTCAACCATTCAAATGTTTCGGTTTTGGTTTTGTTTTTGTTTTTTTTATCCGCGCAGACAGAAGGTTGGATAATTGGTACCATCCTTAATTGTCACTGCTCACATTAATGCAACAGCCATGTTTATTTTCAGTTCTCCTAGCAGAGCTTTCATAATGACACTCAACAGAAAGGCCCTCAGCTGTAGTGGTTCATTAAAACCAGTAAAATCTGTTTTTGTGTTTTCAATTTAATGTGTTGCAGTTTCTACCTCATGGGACGTAAATACCACGAGTGCATCAAACTCCTAGAAAATAACTCAAAAGGTGTACCTTTGTAGAAAAACTCCATCTTGGATGCCATTTAGGACTGGAATTATTTTTCAGCAACAGCTATTCAATGTATTTCATTCTGTAACCGCTTTTCTACAGTGTATAGTATACATAGGATTCAAATTGCATACCAACACATAAGGGATTTACAAGAAACAATATACGCACTCTAACATTACTGCCGTGTCCTGATGGCTCTCCAACAGTCGTATCAGAGCTGCATTAAGCAAACATTTCCTACTGCTGCTGCCTCACGTAAATACGCAGTCCTGAAAAACCACGCCCACCAAGCCCCTGGCCCACGGTTTGTTCATGGTGTGCTTGCTGCCCCCAGTGGTCAATCAAAGTTACATTTAACTCTAATACAGACAGAGCGCAATTAAGTGCCACCCACACCGGAGGGGAGAAGTGCAGACGTGAGGCATCGGCAGGGAGAATGGGAAAACCGTGGCATCCTGACATGCATTTTGTCACTGCTCAGTCAAATCTCCAAATGTCAATTTCATACTGTGGCGCCGATTGTTTTCCCCTGTGGTGGGCGTGGCTTTCAGAGTATCTTAAGGTAATTCAGGTTCTTCCAGAGTTGATTTGCTCTTTGCATTTCTGTCTACTGAAACATTAATAACTGAAAAAGATATAGCTACATAGAAATGTACTGCCAAAGCCAGATTTTATTAAGCTGCATTACGTAGCATTGTGTGAATGGAAATCATGCAATCCATTTTTTCAAAATTAAATAATTACATTCTGATCTTACCATCGCATACAGCCTTCCCACTGGGTTAAAATTCTGTCTGACACACCTGAAACCAGCGTGCCCTTTCAGCAGGCCCTCCGGCACTTCCCTCTGTAGCTGCATACAAAGTTAAATCAGACACAGCCAGCAGCAAAAATATGGCCAGACACTATTTTGCTAAATGATTCAAATTGAGAAAAAAATAAGATTTGTAGCTGAATGAGGGATCCTAGTGGACGTCTTAAACCTCAGTATTTTCCTGATTCTGCTTATTACATTGATGGCTTGCATGAGTCTGACCTGTGACCAGTTGCCGTTGGCAGAGACGCCTCCTTGTATTTGCACATGAAAGACAGCAGACATCTGTGTCGCGGCCGACTGAAACGTTTTCAGTGGGCTGGGCCGTCCACTCTGGCTGAATTAGTGGTGGCCTGAGATGTGTCGCAGTGGGAAGTGAATGCAAATTAGCTTGACACCTGTTTCCCATGGGACACCCGCCTGCAGAGCCTAATTAATAACGTGTAATTCAAATGTTTTCTATCTGGTTTTGGTTCAAGGGGTGGAATTGTCTGGGTGTGTCAGCGTCCTGTCGGCCCCACCACAGTATTACTCCTCCAGCGGCAGCACAGATGACAAGCAGCTAAAGTGAAAGATTACACTACTGGCTAGCTGTAAGTGAGAACCATTAATGTGATTTTGGGATAATGCCCATTGATTAATACGGCCCTGGGGGCTTTGATATTGAAAGAGTCTGCTTGTCATCTCAGCTGAAAGCAAGGGAGCCTCAGATATCTGCTATCAGTACACAACGACAGGAAAAAGTCACTGCCAACGTTTTAATTTATTTTTCCCCCAAAGGTGAGGTGATATGAGATCTAAGCTGAGTCTGAAAAGGAGATAGGCAATATTGCACGCTGTGAGCCTGATTAAAGCCAGTATATTGAGAGTCAGACTATCAGTTCAGAGAAAATGCTTTTTTTTTTGTGTCAGTCACGCAGGATCATTACACATCAGCCGCCGGCAGGTTCGGATATCAAGTTATCTTCAGTTTCATTCTTCAAGGTTTAAGAGCATCGACAATCTTTCTTCATCAGCCCTCGCCAACCCAGCTGCTGCTGGTAGAGACTGCAGCCGTCATCGTAATGTCTTATCGCTGCACTCGAGTGTATTAACGCCGTGTCTCCTCTCTCTCTGTGGTCTGCTGCCAGGCCACATGAGGGAAGTACTGCCTGGAAATATGCAGCTGGCCAATTAAAGTCAAGTAGTGCTGAAACGGTATCAGGCATTTACCCTCTTTCTTGTCTTTACTTCATGTTGCAGTAAGGTAACTTTACATTGCATTGGCAGCTCCAAAGGCACTGAGCCCCAGTGTGTGAATTTGGAGGACTTTAAAGCCATGATGTCATGTGAAATGGCAAATCCTTGAGGCTTAATAACCTTTCTCTGAATGTGCAGGAGGTACATGGGGAAGTCTCACACTTAAAAAGTCTCAATTCTGTCGCTCTTCTGTGGGAAAAGCAGGCTCTCCTGCCAGTGACCAAACCAAGAAGAATTCAAAAGTGATGCTCAAGTTGACAAGCACATTGTACAAGGACGAGTTTTGTGCAGCCCTATAAACTATACCTTTTTATAAAGAAAATAGCAAGTGAATGCTATTTTCTTTTTTTCTTTTTTTTATTTAAGTAAATTCCCTCAAATGTCCAAATATGATACAGTTCCCAGGCCTTCAACCAAACAGGTCACGGGCCTGTGAACTCTACAGTGTGTGTGAAGCCCAATTTGAGTTTTAGACACTTATGAAAAGTCAGCCCATCGGTCTTCAATAAGACTTTAGGGTTAAAGTTAAATTGCAAGCATTGCAGTTCGGCAGGTCTTCGAAAGAATAGGAGGTAGTAAACCTACACTATAAGGCATCCACATTGTTCTGTGTTTGACTGCATAATTGTGCCCGTTCAACAAACTTCAGGACAGAGTCTGCTTGCAAAATACAAACTAAAGCATTTAATTGTCATCAACTAGACAACCCGCTATTGTGAAAGTAGTCAGTCATAGACACTGGGGCAATAGAAACAAAGCTGGACAAGATAAATATAAAGATAGGAGCTGCGAAGGAAAGGAAGGAAGGATAATGAAAAGGACAGAGAGAAAGAAAGAAAAATCCTCAGCTGTCGTGATAATTCCTTTGAAGGCAGTTTGAACTGATGCCTTCCGGGTGATTCGGAAAAGAGAGCTAGAGACAAATCCAACCACCCCAGTTGGGATTCTTAATTTGCACAGGAAATTACAGCCTCTGATGTTGATGTACAACATTGTATCTTGCACTGCTAGTGTATCATTTGGATGACTCATCTGGTAGGCACCAATTTTATAGAATGTGTGATAACATCTTGTGCTGCTAAAAGCCCTCTCTGCAAACCAAATCTTCCTTGCAGGAAAATAAAGACGTGACTAAATGCACTCGACTAGATTCCGAGTTATATTACATATTCAGACATGTGGCATCTTACATTGTGGTATTACAAAGACTTACGATGTCTGATGCAGGTCGTTCCAAGGCCCAACCGCTGACCCCAAGCCATACTGCGTCTACACACTTTCATTTCTTTTCTGTATATTGTCATCAAAGAATGTTCAGGATGTTCCCCCTACGCTGACCTTCAGGGGTCCCCAAAAAACAGTGACGTCTGTGCTGGAATATTCAGGTATACTGAACTGGAGAAGTGGCCTCAGAACTTAAATGTCAACGGTGTTTTCCAGCCAAGAATATCCTTCATTCAGTTGTAAAGGGCCGCTGTGGCCACGGCTCGTTCATCCACGGATCAGGTGGAGAGCATTCCAGGTGAGGTGTGTCACTTTCAAGAGTAAGGCGCAGAATGTCTCTCCTGGAGGCCACACGTCCACTTTAAAACTTTAAAAACACAATCCTTTTATAAATCCCAGATGTGGTTCAAAAAAAGGAGTGTGCCAATGCAACATGTAAAAACGGTGTAAATGTAAGGAGGGAATTCAAAACGTGGCTATTTCCAGCTGTACGAGCAGCAGATATAGTACACGTTTTAAAGCCGATTCCTGTTTGACAGGTTTTACATATATAAAAATCACGTGCCCTCTTGTCATGATAGGCATACTAATGTAACATTGCGGTTTGATGCGCTTTTGTGCACTTCCGCTTTGGTTACATCAGTCGCTTTGATGCAGCTTTCAGAATCTGATGCTGCCACGCTGCATTAAAAGACAGGCCCGCATGTGCACAAATTAAAGGCTTTGGATCGGCTACACTGCTTGATGAAGTGGGCTAGTGATCATGTGATCAGAATTGCTTATAAAGATGTAATCACAAGTGTAAAAAAGAAAACAAAAAACACACATCCAGAGAAAACTCTCCCTGCCAAGAGCTCACACTGAGCACACTTCACATCAAGTCACATAGTCACACATAGAAGGCTCCGGAAAAACCTCGCCTTTGCCTTTCTTCGTCCGAGCTTTAATAAACGCCATTTCCTCCTCAGTATTTTGAACCGATTATGCAAAACATTTAGACTAACACGAGCTAATGCGTAACCCTCGCCGGCCATCCTCACTCAACATTTCCAGCAGCTTCTTCAAATTAAAAGCTTTCCAGACGGCCCTTCAACGCAAGTCCACGACAATCTAGTTGAGCCAAAATGCTGCCTACTCTTTAAATGCTACAGACTATTATTATGGTTGGATTAAACGATACTATTGGTTTAATCAAAGCACCACTAAGAAGCTCAAACCAACCTCACTAAGTTTCTTAAAAAGGTATAATGGCTGCTTTTACATAACTGCTGTATATTTACCAGTGTGTGCTTTTTAGCTAATTTGGGTATTTATTCATTTATATTTCATTTTCGTCCTTATTGTATTATATTTCTGCTCAACTGGCCAACAACTGTCACTGTCCACTAACTGTCTCTTGTTTCTTTATGTGTAATAACGCGATATAAAGAAAAGTCTATAAAACACCACGATAGTTTATTCTGTATTATCTGATAACAGTAAAATAACTACAGTAATTACACTAATGACCTGACAATCGCCCATCAAAGGCAGTGCCCAAGGAAGAGAGGGTATTCCATATCCACTCTTCCTTGTGATTGATTTTTTGTGATGATACTAACAGGTCAAAACCAAGAAATGGATCCAGAAAATGAAGAAGCAGCAGGGAAATACTTCATTATTGTTGATGACATTTCGTTACAAATGCCTGATTTTTACTTCCCTGCAGCTTTGAGGCTCGTAGAAGTACGTGAATCTGAACGCGGATCTCACGCTGAGTTGACAAATCCAGACACAGCCAGATCCGATTTGGCTGGTTGCTGTAATTGAGGGCACAAAAGTTGCAGGAAGCAACTAATGTGCCCACTGCTGTGGAGACAGTCCTTGTCATTGACTGGGCAAAGCATGCAGGCAAACCTTGGGACACGTGCTCAGTATATGGTGAGCGAACAGCTTCCACCTTTGCGCATGTGGTTTATTGAACACCACAACAAGTGCAACAATGGGTGAAAGCACCAACAACGGCTTACAGACAGGTCCTGACGCAGCTGCGAGTTCTTATTCTTCCAAATGCATCAGTTTTTTGTTTGTTTTCAAAGGAAATGATGCAAGTGGGGAGTGCAGTCATTTCGAGCCCCTGAATCTGATGACTGAGCACATCGAGAGCAACCTCCGTCACTCGAGGACTGTTCGAGTGGCCCCGCGGTAAAACCCACTGGATTACATGATCTCTTCATCTCTGTTATTCTCTCCCCAGTTTGCCTATGCTGGAGCTCTGCGTGCGACATCCAGCATTAAAAAGGTCGGGTCAGCGATTCTGGAGGACTGTTGATATTCATACTCCAATGTTATTTATGTTTCATTGCTGTTATTATAGCCTTGGTGTAGCTCCGTTCCTCGTGGGCGAGGACACGGAAGAGGGAGAGTAGCCGGCAGAAGTCTGTTGCACGAACGCCACCTGTTGGATGCTGCAAGAAGTAAAGCAAGCGCGTCCGCAACGAGGCAGCGATCATTTCATTGGTTGCCACTAAAGCTGGCATTCTATTGGCCGGGGAATTTGTTGCACAAACAAGCAAGCAACAACATATCCGAGCGCAAGCGTCCAGTTTGGGCAGAAGCAGAGAAAATCTAAGCGCAAGCTGGGGCTCTTTGAGTGCGAGAGCAGGGTTTTGAGAGAGAGTATCTTCAAAATCTGAACATGAAATCAGTAAACCACGCTCTCAAACTGACGGAGCATGCTCTTGATTAAAGCTCCATAAGAAATCGCTGACCCAACCTTTAAGAGCAAAGCAATAATTCCCCCATGCACATTCTACAGCCTGACTCGCCAGCCTTCCCTTCAACACCAGCACGCAGGCCAATAAACACAACATTGGTGAGCAGGGTGGGGGTGTCGAGGCAGGGTGAGGATTAGGACTACAGAGGTGAGAAAGGTAACCCAGGGAGAAGTTTATGTTTGAAAAGCTTTCATAAATCCGACATGAGGTACTGGCGGCCATATTGATTGCCCTGAAGGTGAGTTTAATTGTAAAGAGTAAATAAACAGAACAAGCACAGTGAACAGCCTGGACCATTGAGTTGCTGTCAGACTGGAAAACAATGAGTTGTATGTTATAGAGGATCAAACACAAAGCAGCCTGTGCTGATGCCGAGCAGCCGTAACACTAAGTTTACTCAATGTGGTGTTTAAAATGTAAGTTCGGACGTCTGCCGTCTTGCACCAATCTGACTGAAATCAGCAGTTTAATGTAATGCACGTTGCCAAATCTGTGTGGTTGTTTCTGCAACCAACGATTATTTCCGTTGTCAGCTAATCTGCCAATTCACTTCACATCTCAATTTCTGAATATTCTGTGCGTAACCATCCGAAGCTCAGAGATTTGTCATGTTGCCACGTAAGACAATGAAAAGCAGCAACCCCTCTCAATGAATCGATTTTTAAAAAATAGCCACTGATTAAACTTATGTCAAATGATTAATCAAATAATTGTTGCAGCTCTACACATCCCATCCCCGTGGAGTTTGCTTGTTAATTGTCTAGCCAGCATTCTTCTTCTTGCATGCCTTTTGCTGACGCATTGCTACGTTTCGTAGCAAATGACCTCCCCCAATTATTGATCAGTGAAGTGGGACGTCCTATAGACCCCTTTTCATTGGACAGACAAGGTCAATGTTCAAGGTAATTGCCAGTATTTACCTTTGCATTGATTTTTATTCCTCCGTGTTTTCTTGCAGTCAGAATTCTATTTTATTTTTTACTGCTTTTTTATCTTCTCCAGTTGACCAGCTCTCCTCCTACACCTTGTTTCACCTGTTCAAGTGTGTAGCGCATCACCGCTCGCTGGTATGAGGTGGAGCTGGTAGAGCACATGATCCAAACAAAACAGGGCTGCTGTTCATGGAAACATTACCGTTGTGACCTTGGTGCAGTCTGAGTCTTATTCATTGCCAATTAAAACCTAAAAGCTCGTAATGTTCTTGGGACGTGAACATTAATCTTTTATTCCCAGGGCAGCGTTCATCATTAGTAATGCCACAATTAACCTACTTCTTAAATATATACTGTGGAATGAGTGCTAAAAGTCACACTGCTACAATTGCAAGACGTATATTTATCAAAAGAAAAGGCAATATGATTCCTTCCCGTTAGATTACACTAACACAGGGTATCGTCATTGCTTCTGGCTGAATCAGAACAGTTACTAAGATACTAGAAATTAGCTGTGCCTGCATGAGACAAAGAGTTGTGGATGTGTTATTCTGCAAACACTGATTGAACTGTGCGTCTAAAGTTTAAAGCTAATTTAGAAAATAGAATAGAAACAAAATGCACAGAAGAAAATGAAAGAAAAGAAAAAGAAAAAAAAAGGGCTGAGCGTCAAACTCCCATCAGCTTAAATACGTAATCTGAATGTGAGCGCACACCAACAAAGCAACACTACTTGTAGATGTGAGATACAGTATGACGAAGTGAGAAGCCTCTGCAGTGACATACAGCTACAGCATATGTGAAGGCATCTGTTCTATTCCCGACATCGTTAGCCGATTGTGGTTTACAGTTTTAAGACACGTTGGCCCTCGAGGCATCTTCAAGGCAAACTTTTTGTGAGACTCATCACAAGGAGCCCCACTTATTGTGGAAAATAATGAATTCTTTACCCTTTTGAACGTGATTATTCAACGGAATTTAGCAGGTGAAAACATTTGTTTCTGCTTAATCCTCCACTAGTTAAGGGACAAATTTTCTGCATGAATTAAAGTCTTGCCTCCACCTTCTCGGATTTTCCTGAGGATTATGATCAATTTGGGAGTGCTCAGCAAGGAATAGGAAGGTACAGTGGCATTAATTCACATCAGCAAGCAGCGGTGGGAAGCTTAGTATGTTGAGTGATATGACAAATTAGTAAAAAAAAAGAAGAAGAAAGAAATGAATTTGGATTTTAGATTCATGTTTGAAAACTTAAGTATGTCTCAGAAATAAGTTACCAATCCCATCACAGTGCCGGGTATTAGTCTGCAACAAACCGTGGATTGTGATGTACTGCCTGGGCTCACACACACACACACACACACACACACACACACACACAACCTTATGTCAGCTGCCAAACTCACACTGATGCCTCATTCGATACAGTAAATTGGGCAGAGAAAAGCTGCAGCTAAACATATAGTGACTCTTAAATTAATTTGCTCAACCTTGAAGCCTTGAATCTCTCAGCCAGAAAAAAAAAAAAAGCCAATGAGATTGTCACGTTATATTTGGAACCAAATCGAAAAATACAGTAACATACTGTTGCACCTCTGTCATGGATACATGGACTCCGAAGCTCTTTCCACAACACTTTGCTACGCCTACAGTTGCTGTTGTCAGGTCTTTGGCTACATGCCTATCATCATTTTATATAGTACATTATCGCTGTATTTTCCTCGAGTCTAGCCACGTGTGTATCTGACCACATGACGATGCCCGACCTGTTTCGTTGTTGCAGAACGACCTCCTCGAAAATGCTAAAGCGATTAGAATGTTCCAGACGAGACAGTCGACATTATGTGGATTGATGGAACATTTTAACAACTTAGCGCCGCAGAAACGGAATGGATTATATTTTAAAGAGTGATGCCTTCATCGGTTTTGGCTGCTGCCTGTCCCTTTTGCCTTTGTGATGGATGCTGCAGCACCGTTTGGACGGGGTGGGGCAGACAAACCGTATTCTATGAAGGCAGTCTTGATTTCTAAAATGTTTGTTTTCTCCTCTAATTACATAAAAAAACTGCATATTTCTGCAGTTGTTCGCGGCAGTCAGGAGGGACATTTGCTCCAATCACAGGTTCAAGAGGGAATTGAGAGGTCCAAAGTCAATTTTCCACAACCCTACCTGTTGACTTTTATGTAAACATGTTCTGTTCTGAACACCTTGGTGCAAGTACAGGAAATCAGGGTTCTTACTTTAACAGCAACTGCAGTTTGTAATTTTAAAAAAACAACAACTGTGTAGTAAGGGTGTAACAATATACAGTGGCTGAATATTGTGAAATCACAAAACATGATGTGGAGTTCTGTCAAATGGCTCCATGACAGGCTATCAGTTCAGTGAGTTCAATGGAGCAACTTCTTTTCCCCCCAAAGTCAGACCATCTAGGCTCTTGGATACTGCAAAGGTTTCACTCCACTTAACAAGTCTGGTTTTAGATAAATTGTGTACAATGTGAAGTGAAGTTCCTGGACTGACAGTAGATGTTTGCTGTGATATGAAGCAGCAACACAGACAAAGTTCAGATAGACTGATTTAGATAATTACTGTCATTTCATCTCTTATTTTCCTCCTGACCTTCTCCTTTCTGCTCCTCTCTCTCTCTCTGTGTACATTTCTGGGGTTGCACATCATGCACTGTTTTATCACGATACCCTTTTATCATGTATCAACCCAAAACATGACCCGACTCTGTCAATATGTTCCTGCTGTGTAGTGACGTACAGTAATGAGCCACGAGAGGCTGAACAGAGTGAGAACACCACCTACGGACACTAAAACTTACATCAAATCCAGCCACCTCCCCTCTAAATGAAGCGTATAGACTCAATCTTCTTCTTAAGTTAGTGTAACTGTTAGTATGCAGAGTCTTGTGTGTATATTTTTACATGTTTTCCCATCGAGGAGCATATCAGCTTGACAGGGTATGAATATTGACGTAATGACATAGGAGAAGTTACTTCTGCGTCACAAAATGGCCAAAGGGCGACCACGAGGCCTACTCCCTAAATCTATACTCTCCTTCTGGGACATTTTGCTTTTCCCTTGGTTTATGTGGCTGATGAATGACTGGGACGTATCCCTATGTCAGAAAGAATTACATGACAAGAGAGCGAGAAAGAAAAAAAGAGATGAGAGAGCGATGAAGGACAAAGAGAGAAAAAGAAGCGGCACAGAGACCAAAGAGGACTGATTGAAAAATAGACCCTTCCCTTTGTAAGCAAGCCTATTGAATGTTTTACATATTGAGTTATGCATAATGTATTCTGTGACAACATCTATTGGTGACAAGCGGGTTCTGCAACAGCATCAGTAGACGTCGTCTCTTTCTACACATTTCTTTCTCCCCCACCTCTTCCATCCACTTAACTTAACTTCCATCCACAGAAACAGTTAACGGGAAACTGGTATTTTTAAACCTGGGCCCTATTTTTTTTTTACAAATGTTGAGGTCGAAATGACTAATACTTAGCATTCGTTTTGGAATTGGTCAAGTAGCATCACAATCCTTTGGGACAATTGCACCTGTGAAAAATCTGCCAACTAAAATACTACGAACGTTTTCTTAAAGAGTAACTCTTGACTTTTCACCGGCACAATTTCCCACAACAATTACACTGCAGCCATTGAAGCCTATTCACAAAGGCGATCTACGGGAAATCGAAACCTTCGCCTTCCGGCTCACCTCCCTCCTCGTCGCAACGCTGCACCAATCCACCTGTCAATCCCACGCTCCATTTTACCATCACTCATGAACAAGACACATTAACACAACACTACTATAAACACATCGATCAGCCACAACGTCATGGCCACTGACAGGTGTGGTCCGATCCAACGGAAGAGCTACGGTGGCTCAAATTGCTGAAAAAGTTAAGGTTGGTTCTGGTAGAAAGGTGTCAGAACACACAGAGCATCGCAGGTTGCTGCACATAGGGTCAGGGTGCCCAGGCTTTCAGAACGTTAAGGCCGACTGGTGTAAATGTGGTCCTGTTTTATAGCATGTACACGCATCTAACTTTTAGTGAAACAGTTTCAAAACCTTTCAAAATACAGAAGAATGATAGGTTATCAGGACCTGGTGTATTAATTTCCCCTGGACTTCCATCTCAACTCCCACTTTTATGGAACTTCACATAAAGTTTGGACACATAATTGCATATATTCTCAGACTTAGACAGGGGCCTTGACCTCAATCCCAATTAGATTTTGTTAAGATGGGGTGTAATTGACTGTAAGCAATGTCTTCATTGATTATTAACAGTTTTTTCAGGCACCATTAAGAAATTCAGTATGTATTTTAGTGCGATGATGGCCATTGAGATTTGTTGCGGTTTGAATGAGAGATTTGAAATATAATATTGCTTTCACTAGACAGTGTGCCCGTTCACGGCTGTGTGAGAGATTGCTCAGCACTTTGCTGTCAAGCTTTGACTGATCAGATCCTGTTAATGGAGATATCCCGTCTGCGTCCATGGCAACATTTGAATTGATTTTTTCCTCTTCACTTTTACAACGCTGTGCTGTAACCTTAAGACAGGTGTAGCTTTACAGTTCAATCTTACCTAGTGCAGCTTTAAACGTCACTTTCATTTTTGCTGTCAAGATGTCTGTAGTTTAAGTCTACACAATTAAGGTTCCAAGAACTAAGGTTCACATCAAACCACAAGCAACTGCATTCTTGTGTTAACAACACAGCTCCGTTACAACACTCTCATAAAGTCATGACCATATCAAGTCCTGGTGGGGCTTCTGTGTATAACCATTTGGTTCTTCTCCATTTTAATTATGAGACAAGATCGTCTTGTAAAATGGCACTGTTGTCTTCTCCGAGAGACTCCCAGACATTGATAGCGCCTGGATCTGAGAGCCGTTTCGTCATATTTTAAAGCAGCCTTTATACAGCACTGCGAGAAAAGAAACTGTGATAGAAGATGCTTGTCAGGTTATGCATTTCAAACTCCAAAGTCCACTCCAGAAAAGAGCAGAACCTTGTACTTCTATTCATCAAATGCTTGACTTTATATGCCGAGAGCTACTTTTTAAAATTTAGGAGAATAGAAAGGGAATTAGGCTTGTGCTGTGCGAGTCAACGTAATGACATACGGATGTTGAAGCCTTTATCTAAAAGTTCTGTCAACAAGAACAACCATGCATCAGTTGGCCCCCCGAACAAATCTTTAAAAAAAGAAATAAAAATAATATGGACTGTTATGCAATAGAAATGGTGTTTTGCTACACCGTACACACACCTGCTATTAATTCCCATTTTAGATTATTCTGAAATACCAACGCAGCCCCTCCATCTCCTCCAAACTCCCTCAATTTTTATTTTATTTCAATTTTATTTATATAGCACCATATCATAACAGAGTTATCTCATAGCACTTGTTAATATAGAGCAAGTCCAAGCCAGCTCTATATGTACAGACCCAACAATTCCACCATGAGCAGCACTAGGCGACTGTGTTTCCCCTCTCGATGCTACTGTGTCCCATCACATCTGTTGCCATGGACAGTGCCGAATAATTGGCTAAGACAGGTCTTTTGAAGACGAGAGAGGGGGGAGAGAAATTTAAGTTAGAGGAAGCGTTAATGGGGCCCAGTGGCCATGTGCTGGTGCCCCGAGTGGCTTTGATCCCTCCTCTCCAAAATCCAGCAGACTCCAGTCGAGGTGCTGACAAATGTAAGCTCCTGGATGGAGTGAAGGAGAACGCGATAGTGCTGACAGGCCACTGACAACCCCACCGGGATTCGTGCTGTTAAAAAGCTACGCTCCATCACCGCTCACACAAGGTGATTATTTGAGCTTGAACTCCAAGAGCTTTGGGTGTGTTCTACAATCCAGAAAAGTCAGCAGGGATGCAATTAACAGCTATTTTAATTATCGTTTAATCTGCCAACGATTTGCTTAATTCACTGATTAATTGTTTCCAGTGTGAAATGTAAAAACAAAAGTGAAAAGATTTGCGGTGTTTTCAGTCCATCAACAAAGGTATTTCATTAACAATAACATAACGCACAATACTGTAACATAAAGCAAAGACAAGCAACCAATCCTTAGATTTGAATACATTTTTGGCATTTTTGCAAAATACAGCAAAAAACGATCCACTATCAGATTTGTTGATAATTGAAATAAAACTAATTTTAAAGAAGTACAGGAAATTTGTATTTGTAGCCAAAGATGTGTTACTTAAATATGTTGTCTTGCCTACAGCGCTTAGAATCCAACCAATTGCTGTAAATTGCTTCTATGATGTTTCGTTACCTATATTTTATTAGAATTATATTTTTCAGACACTGGGTTTTGAGCCTGTTTGGATCTGCGGTCAGTGTTGGACGGTGCAGGACTATTACAGGGGAAATGTCAGAGGATTTTTCACCATGACGTTTTCACAGAGTTTATTCAAAGAGACAAAGAAAAGTAAATATTTGTGTGCAGCGGGAATTTCAAGAAGAGCCGCATATAAAATAACCTGTAATTTTTGGGATTGCTGAGTGGATATGTGCATTGATATTTGAGTCACGGATACTGCACCTAATTGAAGCGCCCATACTGTGCCGGCATTTGGTGACTTGTACTGTTTATTTGGTGTTTACAGTATATATATAAATGGAAGAAACACTAGTCTCAAGTTTCCTGTAGGTTTAATCATTTCAGCTGTAAATGTTTGTTCTAATTCCTTTAGTGATTATGTTTATCGGCTAATCCTTGATGATTAGAAACTCTGATGAAATGTCAAGTAGAAAATATTTCATAATGTCAATGCCGAATGCATTTTGATGTAAAACAAACTGGCTTAGCTGAAAAGTACATGCATTAATTGAAGGTACAAAATATAGAAAAATATTTAGAATGTAATTTAATTAGGTGTCGCTGTTTGAGGAAAAAACCCATCTGCTAAGGTCATGGTGCATCTTAAATGCTTTTTTTTTTTTTCATTAGAATTTTCCTGAGGCAATAGAAGGACAAGTGTGAGCTTGTTCACCCAGCTACTAAAAAACACAGCATTCCTCTAATTTAACCGCGCGTATTGCCAGCAAATGCTAAATATCCTGATGATGAGCTTTACTTGTTTACAGAGCCCAAAATTTTAATATTAATAAGTTCTTTTGGATTACTAAAAAAAAAATAATTATATGCCTGTGGATGATGCAACCATGATTCCTCCTGTGTTTCTGCACCATCAAAAAAAAACAGAACAGCAGGATGGTTGTGTTCCAGGTAGGTCTCACTGTGCTGACAACCAAAGAAATACAGCTCAGCATGTGTGCCTTGAGAGACGTGCATGTAGCTAAGAGGAACTCCAAAGCAGTGCAGTTTGCTTTTTCTCAAGCTGCCTCCTGTGAAGATCCCAACAGGATGTTTGAATCCCCGAAAAACTGTCCTATGTACTGCCTGAGTTATTAAAGATGAATTGCTGTACAGGTTGAGTGGTGGAGGGGGGAGTAGAGAAAGCTACGAATCTAATGAGGACTTCAATGAAAGGTATTGCATGTATACATTGTTCTTGAGCTTGTGCAATGTTTACACAAAGTTTGTAAAAAAAAAAAACAACAACACCGCTCAATAGCCATGTAATTTATGACTAGAGCATTTGTAAAACCTTGTGTTTTTTATATCCTCATTTTGTTTATTTGAGGGCAAGATTTGTATGCAGACACACATTCTAATAGCTTTACCAATGAAAATGTGGCGGCGACGAACGAGACACTGGCAATTAATGTTTTATGACGTGAATCTACACACAAAACAAACACAAAGCCACATTACAAACAAGTTTGGAGAAAACATAGCCTAGTAAAATCCCACACCACCTAGGCATAGGCCTAACATCACATTCATTAGAAAACTGAACTTGATCAGTTAATGTATTACGACAAAGTCATTGCTTTCGGTGCAAGTCAGCACAGTGTGGAATTTTTAATTTTTGGATAACAGTTTAGCGGTCCTTAAGCTATCTGATCCCTTTGATATACAGTACATGTTCTATATCGCTGACAATGCAGTTTGCTAAATAACAGACTTTCCATAACTGAGGAGAGGGCTACCGTTGAGCTGACGTCTCCGTGTCTTTGCTAAACCTTGTTGTAATAGGTAGGTAAGCCGGACTGGCAGCAGAGCCTTCGTTGCTGCTAACTGAGCTTTCAGTTGACCAATAAACTGCTAAATGGTGGAAGAGTCTGGGGCTGTTCAGTTTATAATCCTTGCTCGTCCCCGACTCTGGCTGCTTAAATTAGAGATAGCGAGTTTATTGCGCTTGGGGAGATTGATTTATATAGCAGTGGCGCAAATCATGTAGCGCAGCAGCACAGTTGAATGCATACAAGGGAAACACTGCTCCAGAACAAGCACAGTATTGTCCTTTAATGTTGGTGGATCGCTTCTATAGTATTCGAGCTGCAAAGAAAAGCTAGCTTTACAGAATGCCAGGCCCCATAACACAAATAATTCATTCAAGTCGAGCTTTATTTGCAAAGTAAGCTTTACACAGGGTCCTTTCACAGTCACAGTGCTGCCCTATTTAGTGCCATTAATGAATTCTCATAATAATCAATCTATAGGTATATTAACCATGGAAATAAAGACTAATTAGCGTGACTTAATGACATGACTTAATTACTTCACAGGCCTCCACATTTAATCTCCATGAAAGCTAATGAAGTTTCATTCATAAGGGAACACACTCAGTTTATAATACACAAGAATTTACCGATATTAATGAGTTGTGCTCCCTTGTGAATGATCCATGTAAAATTGCTCTAAAATCCCTCTTAGAGTCATTTACAGAAGTAAAATGAAGGAAAACAGCAGATGTTCCTAAGATTCCCAACATTACAACCCAGTAATGGCTGGCTGAAAGAGTTCGGCAAAGGTCACCGACTGCTTAATGCCTCTTTACCTGATGTAAACTTTCATCCTGCATGCCGTGGATTACACCAGTATTAAACACCCCAGTTGATGTACAGTGCAAGAGAGGCTTAGTCGTCCCATCTGGGTCAAACCCTTTTCCTCATGACGAGCAAGGATGTCTCCGCAGTGGAAAACAGCCCTAAGAGAATCGCTTTATATAAAACTAAAATGTGCGCGTCCTTGTGCAAAAGGATTCTCAGACAACCAGATATTAGTGGACAAATTGACAACGCATACTGACATGTAAGCTTTTTCTTTTGTGCAGAGACTCTCACTGATGGATTACGGCTTTAGATTGACAAGGATTATAGTCAGCAGGATATTTAATGGAAGTTTCAAGTAATAATAATACATTTTGTTTGTAAAGCGCTTTTCCAGACCCAAAGCGCCGTGGGTCTAGAAAGTAGTTCTTATGAGCAGCTGAAAGTCGCACCATTTGCGTGCCGGACACCTTGAAAACCAGTCTGTGGGGACTGACAAATGAGTGAAGTCAATGTATATGAGTTAAAGGTTAATTTATTCATACAGTCTTATTTAAAAGGTTCAAAAAGGACTTGCTTGTTTTAATATTCATGAAAAAACTCAGCAGATGCAGGTCTACTGAGAAGGGAAGCTATGGATTTTTGTTTGTTCTTCTGTGGTTAAATAAAAGTAAATAAATCCACATGTAACACCAACTTAATGCCGTGTATGAAGACCAGAGTTTGGGCAGCTTGGACCAGAGTTTGTAATACCAAACCACCTACAGCAGACAAAAAGGAAATGCATCACGTAATGCACAAAGGATTTGTCCATTTACCAATTAGCTGACGAACAAAGGATTAATAGACAAACATTTTGATAATAGATTATCTTAACCATCCATCAAACAAAAACTGTATCTGGATCTCTTATCTGATCAGGTAAAAAATGTTGACACAAAGTGTAAACGCAGGCAGGACACATTGCAGTTGCAACGCTATTAATTGTCCAGACAACATCTGTCGGGGGTCCGGCAGATCTCAGCCAGGCGTACATCTGAAATCTACCGTTCTTAAGAAAAACATCCACCCAACAAGTTGAGGTCACCTAACTCCACCTCTTCGTGCTATCGCAAGCTCTCCGACGAAAAGCTAAAAGCAGCTCCACCGACATTATTTGCACACCGACATCCAATTGCAATGCACACAGAGGCGAGACGAGAGCTGGAGTTCATCCCACGGTGCAAATGCAAAGGCCCATGGTCAGATCACGCATCCAGATAGGACGTGAATACCAGCTGTAAACTGCTAATCAGAAAACAATCAACAGACTAATCAAGTCAGAAAATAGTCTTTAGCTGCAGACATATCACTTCAATTTTAGGGTTCATCAGAATTTCCAGCCATTTGTTGTGAATTATGCAGAAAAACACTAATGGCGGATGGTGGAGGTGACTCTAGAGACCGTTGTTGGTCTCCTTCAAAACACAATTGTTCGTAGCAATACGGCCGTTGAGGAAGTCCAAACTTTGATTCAGTGGCAACAACAAAAATGTCTTTAAAGAGTGTTGGAAAATACTAAATCCTTTTAATTAAAAGTGGTCATAAGCTTCCTACAGCAACGTCCTCTCAGCTTCAAGTGTTTGGGTAATGTCTAACATCGTTCAGTCAGTCTATGTCAGTCAATGGTTTAAGTTTTTGTTACTTGACTCGAGCAAATGCAATAGAAAGGTCTGGAACCCGCAGTCCTCCTTTCTAAACCAGCTGCTTTAGTTTTGGTGTATCGGGGGTGTTGGTGCGCAGGAGTGATAAATGGCCGTGTAGCCCATTGGATGGAGTCAGTCTAATCTGTTCTCATTTTATTACAGCCAAATCACATTTAAGCACAGCACCTGAATTCTAATAAGACCAGATTTATCAAACAATGACCTCAGCATTCCAATCAAACATTGAGGATTAGGTCTCAGTGATGGAAGTAAGGTTTACTTTCAGGGACAAAGTATCGCGGATTTTCACTCTAAAGGTGAATGCTAATGTCTTGAAACCAACAAGTTTTAAAACGCATAAAAGATATACGACACACAGGTTCACCCGATGTGGATAATTTGTTCCTGAGCCTTTCCTGTTTTTTTTCAATATTCTGGGTAGCATTGTGTTGCTCAAAGAGAATCCGAACTTTCTTCCACATTTGTCAGCTGCACTTCCAAGTTTCCTCCGGCCCATTTCCGATTTAGACATTCTCCCTCTGCTATAGTGCTCGCTGCAGGGTGGCTGGTGAAGAGTCAAGGGCCACACGCTACTTTTCATACATGTTTGGTGCAAAGACTGGCTTCACATAGCAGTCAGAAGAGTGATGCAGGATGAGGGCCTCCCAGGTCACCCGCCGAAGGCTCACAACACTGGGGATGACTCACTATGCTGCACCGATACAGTCCAACTTCAGCAGCTTATCATGTGAAAAGAACATTACAATCCTTTTCTTCTCAATGGCCGAAGGCGAAAACTTTCTCCAAGTATGATCCTGCTTTCAATAGACCAGAGCTTTCTACCCGATGGAACAGGCGGGGGAGGTTTTGAGATCTAAATACTAAATTATCTTGACAGACCTTAAAAGTGGAATTAAAAGAGCCATTATATTGCTGAACCAAAAAAAATAAAAACAGGGTGGAGGTTAAAAACCATCATTATGTTCAGCTCTTTCTTCCCGTTATCAAGTCGCATGTGCATCAATGCCTGAATGGAGGAAAACACTTCATTTCAGACCAAATTTCAGCAACTGGAAGGATGAAATCCTTGAAGGATTTTCTCTCTCAGGCCGTGCCATTGGACTGATTAAAAAAGACACGGTCAGAAACGATAGGACTGTTCATGTTTCAGGACAAAGAAGCAACATTTACTGGAGATATTGTCAACAATGTTGGGATATGGAAATGGAAGACATGCTGGTTCCTTGTTAAAAGGTCATAACTGTTTGGTTCTTCTGCTGTTTGATCGCTTTGGATTCTTTTTTACTTTCCTATAATTTTACCTGGTCGGGGTCATGCCCACTGCGTAATAGCACAAAAGCACACGGACAGTGCAGATTACTGAATGTACATGTAAATTAAATAACCAACTTGCATGTGCATGAAACCTTCCAGGTGTAGAAAGCAAATGTAATGTGGTTGTATTGTACACTCTCTGGAGAACGGGAGTCCGTGAATTTAAATCACATCATTTATTATTTCTGTTAGCATGTATATGGTCGCTCAGCTTGCTGCCGAAACAGAAAAATTCCCTCAGATTGACACTTATTTTGGAACGGGCGTCCAGTTCACTCCTCAATCTCAGCTCGGAGAGAGACAGCTGACAAACTGGAAGCATTGCTGTTACGTGGCCAATTTCCTCTCCCTGGTGAGAAAAGTTAGCTGAAGAATGCACTGAAGGTCAGAGTTGTATCAGCAAAAGAAAGACTAAAATAAATCATTGCATTAACATGCAGCTGAGGGGCTGTGTGGTCTTTGAAGAGTTCCAGGAGAGGAAGTAATACAATGGCAGCTCCTTCTGTATTCTGCCATCACGCTCGAAGCGGAGCAGCACGAAACAAATGTGAAAATAAATTCACTCTCTGAGGCACGAACGCTTGCAGCTATACTCACACTCACGCGTGGCAACATGCAAAGAAACATATATTTATACAGTTTGTGTGGATATAATTTTTTATTTTTTCCCCCCCCACATTTTTTTATTGCTTTACTTCTGCATGGGTGCACTTCCATTTTTCCTTCCTTTCAATTTTTTTAATTTTTTTTTTATCTGCCTCTGTGACATTTTCATCTAAATGAATCTGTTATGCTGTTCTCCATCACAGACGGTCGTAGCACAACAGGGATTCAACCTGAAAAGAGTTCTTAAAAGCTTCAATATTTATTTCTCTAAACACCTGGTGCCATAAAAAAATAAAAACTAAAGATAATCACAGAATTTTTAAACACTTCCCTGTCAAAAGCTTAAGTCTTGAGGAAAGTCTGACATCTGTTCATGTGTATCACACAGAAACAGGATTCTGAATCGATTAAAGGGAAAATTCACCCTCGAGAGAGTTTATATTGTTCTATTCAAGTAACTCTGGACACTGAAGTCCAATATATCTACAAATACATTGTAGAGACAGACTGCTTGTGTATGAAAGGTGCTATATAGCAAGTATAGTACATGATCGTTAACCTTGTCATAAACATGGTTATATCTCACCTTATCAATGGATTATGAAATAGTTATTATATAGTAGTTATGAAGTAGAACCATCTGTTTACGCATTCAGTAGACACGGAGCTACATTAGCATTCATCTGGAGTCATGTTTGCGTCCACCTGATGAATGTTAAGTCCAACAGTCACTATGGTTTGAGCTTTGTTTCGCCTCCACACCCTGCGGACCGAAGATATCTGCATTTCACAGTCTCATTCATACTCCGTCAGCGTTCACACTAAATAAACTCACCGTCCAGTTACTTCTGTGTGGAGGCTGCTCTGTAGTATTTTCATCAGCTCCTCCGGAGCATCATTAAAGCTCCACTGGCTAACACATACAATATATGACTGGGGGATATATGCTAGCCCGTCTGTCACCACAGCAGCTTAGTCAGGAGGATACACTTTTGTGAGAATATCTCATGTCACATGCCGTATTTGTGGGGTGTATCTAATCTGCATGATGAAATAAATCCATCTATCCATGAGCTACACCCTCTTATCTTAACAGGGGGGGAGCTGATCCCAGCCGACAATGGGCGAGAGGTGGGGTACTCTCTGCACAGGTCCTCAGTCAATCACAGGGCAAAATGAAATAAATTAGTCTGCAAATACCTTATAATGGCATCATAAACCTTGTGATTTTAGTCTAGATTCAGACGAAAGGCAATTATTGATCAATTTATTTAGCTTTAACTGCAAATGTTAGATTCATTGTTACCAGTCAAAGTGGTAAATTGTGCCGGATGTAAAATAACTATCCTAGGTTGACATGTGGTTTCTAACATGCAAAGAGTCGCTCAAATTGTTGCTCAAATTGTTGCTCAAATTGTCCCTAATGCCTAATGGACAAATATCAGACATGCTACAGGAGAAAAGCATCGGAGAGTTGCGTTGTTGGACAGTGATTCAGATAATACAATGCCGCCTGATATTTTTGCAAGTTGCAGACAAAAAAAACATAAAGCAAATCTCTGTGTGGTTTCTGGGTTTCAGCTGTAACAGAAATAGCCTTGAGAGTTGGTGAGATGTGAGACTTAATTTGCAGGGGAGGTAAGACTTTAGGGTATGTTCGTCACAAATGTCACTCCGAATCACTGCTGCAGAGAGAAAATCCACCTGAGTATGCATTTTTCTCCGTAGGTCACTTTTGACTAACTAGACCAAGGAGCTGATTCACTTCTTTAAAACAAACATGCACAAAACAACTTGGCCAACATATTTCATCTCCAACAACTACAAACTTTAGCAGAGCTAAAATATTCAGCACCATTGTTTATTACATTGCCAATAGTCTAAATAAGTTTAAGCCAGGTTAATATAAACATTACACTGCTTGAATACATGCATATTTCATGCTAGACTGTGAAGCATCATCATAAAGCTGTTTGGTTTAAACTATCTCCACAGTGAATACAAGGCTGATTTGGCAACTCTGAACTCAAACAATGGAGAAGGCTGCGGTGAAATGGGGATTGAAGCAAAGAGCTCCTCTTTTTGTAACCGGCGTTGGATGCAGTCTGTGGGAAATCATGCTTCAAGGAGAGAAAACATAATTTTGGTTATGGAAAATCCATTTTGGATGTTGGGCAGAAAATAGATGACCCAAATATGCAGTGACCTATCGATCCATTTATGGCTTTTAGTTGGCAAAATAACTTATGCAAAAAGGCTTTCTGAAAGTTGTTTGCAGCCCCTAGCAACCCTGCAAGGTCTGTGTGTGAATATAAAAAACAGATTGAACTGAATCCTTCCTTTAAAGCTGCATTAATTGATTCTTGGCAGCAGAACAAGCTGGAAACAGTTATCACTTTAAAAGTGGTGTTACAGCAAACAGTGGCCTATTTACACACCAAGCAGACACGGAGCAACGTTAGCATACAATTGGAGTTGCGCTTCTTTTCACCTCATATATACTGTAAGTCCAGTAGTCAATATGCCTTTAGCGCTGTTTTGGTTTGCACCAACTCGTGTGGGAAATATCTGGCTTCTGTAGTTTGCCACATGCAAACCAGCTGGTCACCAACATTGTGTGTCTGCTATTTGGTGCTGGGCAGATAGCATGCAGACCCAAAAAGAGGCTCTGCACCGCTGCGGGGCAGGTGAAATGGGTAAACACATCTACAACTGCTGCATGTGCACACTGTGATGCGTTAAAAAAATTAAAATACAAAGAACTATTTCTGTGCTACATTTGCACACACACGACGCCAAAAACAGAAACGAGATTACATTGGAAACAGAGGAAAAAGTGTTGATTTATAACTTTTGATTGAATCAACTGTTGAAGCAACCGCATTCTAAATTCAAAGATAGTATCTCCTGTTTCTGCCACCGTTATTATGTTTGTTCTATTGCCAAACAGTGCTATTGGCTTTGTGTCATATTCTGCTGAAAAACATCTCAGAGCAGCCAAAACTCAATTCAGAAGCTACAAATATTACAAAATGATAAATTGAAAATGCTAATCTTCAGTCAGTCCTTATTACTGCTTCAGGTGGAATTGTATTAAATCATGATGTTAGCGTACTTATGGGAACTGAACTTTTATTACATCACACTCAATGAAAATGTAAAGAAACATTTGCACGTGTATATATACCCATATTCTACAAATGGAGTAGAATTTGTAGAAAATGTTGGCAACAAGTTGGTGATCGTGGAGCATTTTCAGGATAAGAGGCAGATATTTCGAGGAGTCGGTGGAGACCAGGGCACAAGTTTAAAAGGAGAGTATTGGATATGTATTTGTCGTGTGAACAGAAACACCAGTCCAAATTCTAATGTTGCTCTGATTCTGCAGGATGTATCACATGAATAAGCAACTCTTTGCTGCGACATTCACCACGACAGCTTTATAAAGTGATAATACTTTCTGTCAGTATTACGTGTCAAAAAAATATTTAATGCAGCTTTAAGTTTGGTTTCACTTTGGTATAACCCACACAGCATAAAAACCCTACACAAAAAAAATTTGAAAATACATGAATATTGAAGGTTAGAGTAAAACATAATTTGCCCTCCATGCAAAGTTTTGGTATGCTTGATTTATTTTAGCTGAATTGATAATGCAAAACATGCCAACTCATAAGGGGAGGTGAAGCAGTTTCATATTTTTGACTGAGCGGTTATTTAGCAAAACAGGTTTCAGTCACTCTCATTGGAAGGGAGGAGAGAACATTTCAGAGCTATTATCACCAAATAAAACAGAGCCTGTGAAGAGACAATTATACTCCTATTTTCTGTTTTCACATTATCAAACCCATTCTGTATTCTTATGTGGATTTCTTTCAGGGATTTCTGAGGTATTTCAAGAATGCAGAGCGTGAACCACAAGAAGACCCTCAAATATCTCATTACGAAAAAAGATAAGAAAAAAAAAGGCTCTGCTGCTAGTCAATGCAATTAATCTTTAAAAAAAAAAAAAGACATAAACCCACAACTTAAGGGTGATGATTTATCAAAGCTACTAGCACTGTGGACGACAAATCATTTTAGCTCATGAATATGTATAAGGCCAAAGGTTTGGTGTTCAAATGAAATGCTCATGATGTATTGCTAATTATTGAAATGTGTGCATGGACTGTTGAAAGTACATTTAGTAGCATTAGCTGTTACATTATTATCTCAACACTTAAAATTCCTTACCTATAGACTAAAGTGTTCAAAATACAAGCGCACATTTTAGAAGAAGAATAAAAGTATTGTGCGCATTGGGATCCTTGTTAGTCAAGATAAACTTGGAAGGAGTGAGAATAAAGATTTACTACGGCTCTGGAGACATGTAGACAAACAAGTATATTATAAACGGAGACTCACACTTCAAGCATCGTCCTTCCTTGTATGTCAGCCACGATCAATACCTGCTTTTAAAATTCAAAATGCATTATCTTAAATACCTTTACATTATCTATTTTCACAGCACACCCAACCTAAATTACACATTTGAATTGTAACTAAAACAATATAATACCGTCAGTCGGAACTGCCGCCTGCTACCGCTTCACCTGCTGTCAATTATACAAAATCAAATTCAAAACATTAATCATAGTAATTCTGAGCAAATTATAGGTATTTTTGAGGGACATTAGTTAGGTGAGACAGCCAAGCACCAAAATCAAAAGCCTAACCCGTTCCCTGTAATCCACGTTAAACAATGATTATTTTCTTGATCAAACTGTGGTCAGACCAGCAAAAACCCAAAACTAAAAAAGATGTTAAATTTACCATTATATATTAGAAAACCACCAAATCATCACCTTTGAGGTGCTGAAACCAGCACATGCTTGGAAATTGACCGACACCATTAAATGATAGGAAAAAAAGCTGCCCATCCTTTTTCTGTTGATCGTCTAATCGATTAATCATTTCAGACGCTTTTTAAGCACATTAGCATAATCTGGAGTTCGCATTATGCATAACCTGCTCACTGCATTTCCTCAGTTTCACAAGAAAGGATACTGCAGGTAGAAATAAAGACAGACTCAACTCACACCGCAAACATGTCATCAAGGTAAACAAGAATCTTTTCTGTGCAGTTACTCCCACTGAGCTGCATCAGAGGCTCCGAGCACAGTGCAGTTATCTTACCTGTCTGTATGGTTACCCATTAGAGGTCATCCAAAGATGAAAATCAATGTCCCGAGGATGCACCAATGATGTTGCCTCAACTTATTGCATTACCTGCTTGTTTTAGGCCCTTCCTTTAGGCCTATGTCACTTTCCCCGAGAGTACCTGGTCGCAGTATTCATCTGTTCACTTCATTTAGTGAGTGGAAGACCCCAGGTGCTCTGGCTGCATAGTCCCCCCCCCCAAGATGTCTAACTCAATCAATTATTGCTGTTACAGTGCTGTCACTGCACCGTGGAATCTGATGTATTTTACTGGTTTATGGAACACAGGGATGACACAGAAACAAATGTTTCTCACCTATTATGTATGCAGCTACACAGAATTTTACATACAGTATGCAAATCAACAGAAAGGCCAACTCCTGCATCTGTTCTGCGGTGCATCAGCCAGTGGGCGATTTATATTGAGAACCCCCTTAAGAATCGAGCTTTAACGAGAAACACACAACTGTATTTGTACGTTGCTGCAATAACATGGATAAACCAGCGAACCAAATGAAAGAATATACATGCGCTCAGCAAAATCCTACATGAGAAAATATTAGTAATATGCTCAAGCTTTATCTGTTTTCTGGATGTGAGATTTCTACGGCAGCACGAGGCAGCGTTTGTATCCATCATCAGCACAAACACAATTAATGGAATTTCTTTACAATAAATTGTGAAAATCAGTGCTGGCTCTACAACCAGACATGCAGATATTTGCTACATCAAGGATATTCTGGTGGTTCATTGTATCCTAGTTCTATTGAGATAATTAGAAAGTTCACTTAATTTTTCTTTTCCTGTATTAGGGCTTTACAAATGTGCATCTTAGCTTTAGTTACCGCCTCACGTTCTCAAAAATGTCAAATTTGCAAGTGTTTTTTGTATTATCTATGGTATATTAATACAAATACACACACACACTATAATACAAAAATGTCTCCACAACTGACAAAAAACAACAACACAGATTAAAACTATGTCAACTTGTTACAACTTAGCGTGTGATGTTCTAAATGCATTGTGCTGGGCAGGTTTCCCCAGGAGAAATCTTTGGTGGAAGAAAAAAGGGAAATGATGCATTTCATGTTCCTGGCAGGAGCCACCGAGGCTGCACGGAAAAAGAAACGGGATGCTGCTACCCACAGAAACACAACATCAACAGAAAATCAAAAGGAGAAAGAAGTCAAAGAAGGAGGCGATGTACAAGACCTCAACATAGGAGTTGGAACTACGATCATGAGGAAGCTTATCAGGAAGTTTACCCCCGAGCTTGAATCTAACAATTATATATGACAGATCGGAGTTGGGAGTAAAACCTATTTGAGAAAAGATGCTCAGCTTTTAATTGAACAACTGCATGTTTCTACATCTGACTGTCTCGTGACGCTAACAAGCTCATAGTTAGGGATGTATCCCTGGAAAGGGAGCCAATCAAGGGAGGCGAGCCACTTCGCGCTGCTGGCGCTCTCCTGCTCAGGTCTGGGAAACTCGTTAGTCCTTGAAGATTGATGACTATTGTAAAAGTCAAAAGACAGGGAGCACTGACAGCTGCAGAACACCACGACATGTTGCATGCATTCCATCCCCCCCCCCATTCCTGCTTTGTTCCAAAATGATCACCAGCCAAGAAATCATTGGGCTTTTTAGAAAAGCCACTGAGGAACTTGATTTACCAAAGTCACGCCAATCTGCTTCCCAGACAACCCTTCAAGTTAAAGAGGAAAAACACACCCGTTAGTTTGAAGAATTTCCCCGAAAGATTAGAAACTATTGATTTTACAAACCCTGCAGGTCAGACAGATTACTAACTTCAGTAAAGTCAGAGATTGCACCTCTTTAATTAGAACCTGTGTTAATGTCATATCAAATGATAAGAAAGTAATACTTTTCATTTGGCTTTAACTCCCATAAAAAGTTAGTACTTAAGTTCATTTCAAAATTAAGAGGCTGGAGGATGACAGGTTCTTGATTTGCACGTGCAAAGCTACATATTATCGGTCACCGACATGCCACAGATGTCAAAAACCCACATGACTGGATCTCCCAGAGACAAGAGTGATGGAAGTTAACTTGAAAAGCCATCAGCGTCCAGCTGCCCCTGTGTAGGCGATAGGGGAGATTTGATTACCGTCCCCACTCAGTGAACTCGAGGGGGGGGGGGGCAGCTACTTCTAGCCACATCTAGCAATCTGTAAAATTACTTCTGGGCTTTGTGCTCTCATCTGCACATTTAAGCGTGAGTGCTGCTATGGCAGCTTAATCTTTATTCAGTCAATCTCTCTGACCTCTTTCTTTCAGCCCTCTTCCTGCTGAGGGGACCTGAGGCTCGGCACTTCCAGGGAGATGTGTCAGACAAGGATAGAGAGACAGCTGGTATACATTTCTCAGGGATGTGGAAATCAGATTGTCAGACGACCCTGCGCACTGCTCCCTGACATCAGAAGGCAGAAGTTACTGTCAGTGTCAATGATGCCCTGTGGATGATCCCTACACCGTTCAGCAGAGACTCTGAATACTCTGGTGCAAAAATGAATGTCTTTTTAACGGCATGGCAAGTTAAAAGGACTGAAGGAGGCACACTAATCATTGCCTTCTTAGATAAAGTTACTACAATAATTAAGGATTTAGGTAGGATTATGTATCCAACACGTCAATCACACGTCTCTGGCAATAAACAGAGTAAGAATATAGGAAACGAGCCCTTTCTTATGCTTCATAGTGGAGATCTCTTGAAGACTCTGTGTGGTGGTAATACACCTAAACTATACTACAGCAAACATGAGATGCCCAAAATTCAATTTGAGAACAAGTGCCACCAAAACGACTTCAACGTGCCATTCAATTTGTCAGTCCTATTTTACAACTTTGTACAAAATATTAAGTTCTCATCTAATTACAATTCCGTCGCTTTGTCAGACTGGACATACTGCAGAGGATTTTTCTTTGAGAATTCGGAAGTTGTTCTCGACTTACATCCCTCACCAGGACGGGCTGCAGCCTAGCCCAGCAAGCACAGGGCAGACGCACGATATACCACAAACAAGTCTGCAGTTCGTCGTCGGCAGAAAGGCAGATAATCACACTTGCGGGTGAACATGAAAACTCCAAAACAGAAAAGAAAGAGAACAGAACTCACATCCTTATTGCTGTGACATGATTTTTCTATTTACAGAGACATCATGGACCTCTGTTATCCCGGTGTAATTAACAAATACTAAGAGCAATGGACTGTACTCACCTAATCCACAGGTATGGAAGGGAAGACAACGGCATGAGAGAGTAAAGAAATAAAGAAAAGGAAAACATTATTAGCAATGTGTTCAGTGTCACAATAGGAGGATCATTTAAGTAATTGCTGTTAACATCAACATTAATATGTGAGTTGTGTTACACTTGAAAATGTCAAAGGTTATCAGATTTAATAGCTTAGGCCTGATTAATTACAATACATGTCTGTATTCAACCTTTAAAGCACCAACATTTACGTATTCACTATTAGTAAGAGAAACAACAGATTCCACACATACACAAATTATGACGCATCGCAGCTGTATGTTTGTGGCTTCGGTTTCAGGGTGTGGGGAGTTTATATTGGTTAGATTTTGATCAACTTTCCCACAAATCATTGCTAGACAGAGGGCTCACTGTCAAAACACCGTGGTCAGTACAGTGGGCTGCTAAAAGAGTCACCGCAAAATTAAAGCAGCATATTTGAAATGTATCTTGGTGTTATACCGTATGTGACGAAGCTCCATCACAAGCATTGATCACAGTGTTGGAAAGGACATATTTTTCTGTGCGAGGCTCCATCGACGCAGGTGGCAGAATTTTGCTTGGTCATGAATTAACCATTTATACATTTGCAAATTAAGTATTTTTGAGAAAGTGCGTTTGCAAATGGCAATTAAGAGTTTGGACCGAACATATCGATAACATCTAAATTGGTAACAGCCGCTAAAAGAAAAAAATGTTTGTTTAATAATCTGTCAGTTGTTAACACAGGAAGGATCAGGTGAGATTACGGATTAGAGTTTTAGTTTAGTTTGCTTCACGGTTACTGATCAGAGCCTCATGTGGAAAGAATCGAGGCCGTCAGTTGCCAGTTGACTCTACCGAAGCTGTTCTTAGCATCGTGTAAATGCTCCACAGTTTGTCAATATGTGTTACACAAGACAACTGCAGACCATTTCTGTGAGGTTTCATTTGAATTTCGGTGAGAACAAATCGTCACCGGCTTACAATTAATTTACTTGATAAATTAATGATAAATTAAAGTTGATTCTGTGTTAAACTCTGAATTCTATCCAGGAGATCAGTTACCATATATGTCGGAAAAGCTAGTCAGTGAGGTTTAATGCATTCCCTTTGAGAACATATCCTGCTAACTTACAGTACAGAATATAATCACGTTGTCACGTGCCAACACGTTGGGCGGAGGGAGAAAAAAAAAACCCTAATCAAGTGAGCAGGCTCAGGTTGTATGGATGTCAGACATCTGTTGGCATATATTATCCCAATTCCCGTGTAGACAACTGGCTGCTATCTGCCTAAAAAGGTCAGCGATGGGAAAAGGAGGTGTCAGCGCCGTAGCAGTGATGGAGTGGGCCAGCGCAAAGTTCAGGTTCACCAGGACTTTGGAATCTTTATGCCCTTATTGACAAAAGGTCATGGTAACTAACGATCTATGGGAAAAGGTTACACCTGTCTAACGAATACGCCTCATTCCATTTACATAGCCTGCCATCATGCACAACAACCGGCTGCTAAATAACAGGACGCACGCCACTCACATTTTACAGAATGTGTATGCTCAGTGCTTGCACGAAGATATGAATGAAGCAAATTAAAAGGATCCATTGTGTCACATACACAATTCTCACTTAGCTAGTCAAATTATACCAAACACTCTTTGCATTTGATTTAGCAAACAGCAGCTGCAACATGTTCTCTGCTTAAACATTAACTATGCAAGATATCTGATGTTTCTGGTGCAGAATGCATTAATATGTGTTGCCTGTGGTCAGACATATCTTTAAAAATGTATGCTTTAGCAAAGCTTTGAAATCAGTGCCTGCAATGAAGCAGGAGGTGGGGGCGGGTGAGACGCTGGAGAGCACGCTGAAAAAAATAGATCCGGCTTTAGAAGCGGAGGTCACGCTATGTTGATGGTATAAAACCACAGCGTCCATCTCTTTATATAGCGTGGACGTGAGTGAACGACAGGCCTTTTTGATGCTTTCAGGTGCAGGCGCTGAATATTCTCAATCGGCATGACTTGAGAATATTCAGCAAAGTTCACGACTCAATGCCGCTATTCAGAAGTTGCCTCTTCTTGGGAAAGTGAGGATCATGCGAGGGTTATACAAGCTTTTCATCTGCCACATAAATAGACCGAGAGGTTTTCAGCTGGAAACCTTCTCCCCCTGGATTTGTCGCTGCATGTTTCCCACATTTTTCCCTGGCTAAATGTAGGAGACATTTTGCATTGTTTGGCTCGTGGAAGATTATACGTCCATTTTCTATGAATATAAAACACGATGGCTTTTGTTGGCGTAAACCAAATTATGCATTCAGAGGCTGAACAAAACAATGAGAGCAATGTGACTAAATATTTATGTTGTTATTTTTAGCTGGAAGGATACGTCATTAATAAGATTTATCTCTTGATTTAAAATTTACCAATGTTGGAGTTGCATTTCGCTTACCTTGGGGAGCCTTAAGACATGTTTGTGGCTTTGCACGTTCTATCCCACTAAGTGTATATACTTTACATACTGCCAACCATTTTCCAATTACTTTTCCAACCTATGTTAGGCCTTGGAAAAAGGTTGGCAAAATGTAGAGCATGGGCAGCTTGTAGTTAATGGTCTACAGTGCAAAACATCACTAGTATGGTCCTTAACTCAATTAAAACTTAATTTGGGCTCATAGGTAGTCAGTACATAATGTAATGTCCTTTGCAAAGTTTATTACAGCATGATATGCTTTCTGAAAGTAAACAGCAGCAACCAGCATTTCTAAGCTGTATATAAAAGGTCAGCGTTAGAAACATTCAAGTATTAAAGCACAAATCCTGCACAGTTGCACAATCCTGCACGGGTTGAGATGAACTGCACACAGCAGCTTGTATTTACTACAATAATCAGTCCACGTAACTGCTGTTATGAAGACAGTTTCTAGTCGACCCTTAAATTTTGATTCATCACATCTGTGCTCCATATTAGCTGCTCGACACTGGCTCCCTGTTAAATCCTTCTCCTCAACTACAAAAGCCCTTAATGGTCATATCTTAAAGAGCTCATGGTACCCCATTACCCCACTAGAGCGCTGCGCTCCCAGAATGCAGGGCTCCTTGTGGTTCCTAGAGTCTCTAAAAGTAGAATGGGAGCCAGAGCCTCTCCTGTAGGAACCAGCTTCCAGTCTGTGTACGGGAGAGAGACACCCTCCTCACATTTAAGAGTCGGCTTAAGACTTTCCTCTTTGATAAAGCTTATAGCAGGGCTGACTCAGGTGAGCCCCGAGCCCCCCCTTAGTTATGCTGCTATAGGCCTAGACTGCCGGGAGACTTCCCACGATGCACTCAGCTCCACCTCTCCATCTGTACACTCTTCTCCCATTAATGCTCGTTACTAAGACGACTGCTTCCCTTTCCCGAAGTTGTGTGCTTTCTCTCCTCTCTTTCTCTCCGGAGCTGTAGACTCTGGATCTATAAAGTCTGGATCTATAGAGTCTGGATTATTGGTCGCAGGCCACCTGCTGCCCCCATGTTCCTGCTCAACAGCCACTGTTATTGCTCTATTATTGTTATTGCTCTTATTTTTATTACTATTATTACCACTACTGCTTTACATCACTATGAGGAAATGTACTCTCTCTCTCTGCCTAATGCAGCTTTAAAACATATTGATTGTTACATTACTGCTAGGTATATAGCCCCAAATAATCCATATTGAACAAACTCATGCAAAAGACTAGGATAGAGATTTACACAATACGGCAGCTACAAAAAGACATGTGTAATAAAGACAAACATAATAATAAGACAGCATATCTCGGGTGTAAATAATGGGTTCTGTGGTTTCCTCCCTCTCTCAAGTGGCAGTGACAAACAACACAGTGTCGTGTCTATTACTGAAGGAAGAACCCACCATTCTTAGACAAAGTCAAATTTGTCGCCTTGTCTGAAATGGGTAATCACTCAATGTAAGTGCAGTTTAGAAGTGAACAAAAGGGAACACACAGACATGCAAGCAGCCTATAAAACAAGCAAAGCAACAGAGGGGGTTCAAAGTGAGTTTATCTGTAAATAGATGGTGTTTCTGACCATTACTGAAAAGAAAAACTTGCATCAAGTGTGAATATAAAACTTTAATAAGCCATCAGGCAGATTTAATACTTTGCCACCGATACTGTGGGCTCGTAAGATAAAACCCCGCAATTGTTATCTCAGTGAAAAGCCGGCATGCATGGAGAGCTCGCTGTATGTTCAGGAATATGTCCAGTTTTTGATGAAGGTAAAAGGGCACAGCTCTCATCTTTTTTTCCGTGGCAGTGTGTGCATCTGTCGAGGCCTGTAGAATAAAAAATAAAAAATTCTTGATGACAAACAAGGCCTATCTGTAGGAGACCTTGCAGCAGTAAGCAAGCAAGCCTAAAATCAGGCACTGTTGCATGGCAGATAATATGGGCTGCTGGCAGGGGAGGAGGAGTGGGGGCGTTTGCTGCAGACTGAAGGTGGAATCGGCTCCATGGGAAAGGGACACTGCTGATGCCGCTGCCATCGGTGTCCAGTGAGGTCCCTTCATTAGCCTCTGCGTCCTCTTACCTCCCTCAGACTCCTGTTCACTCTCCGCAGAGCGATGGGGAGGGCTCTCTGAATAGCAATAACCCTGCCCAGCATCAATCCATCTTCTTCTTCATTAAGGGGGCTGCAGCGTTATTGCTGAGCTGTAATGATTCCACAGATCTCCCTCCCATAGGCCCGAGATTCTTAGGCTTTCGGAGATGTCATAAAAGAGAACGCATGAGATGTGCCGGAAATGTATGTGAATTATTAATTTCTCCAGTCCCCGGAGGAAGCGCGTGCGTGGAAGAGTGTGTATGCACGAGCACATGTGCATACTCCGGGCTCTGCTTTATACTTCATACAGGTTGATTCAAAATGTATGTTGCCAGCTCCTTTGGCACTGGAGAGTTATTGCAAAAAAAAAAAAAAAAGTCAAATAAAAAGGCCGCAGCAATACTAATGTGGTTCAGATATATGGCCACTGCTTCTCATTCGCATCTCGGGATAGTAATGCAAAGGAGATGATGCTTTATGCAGACTAATCCAGCAGGAACACATCAACAGAAAGTGGAGAAATGAAAGAACAAGATAGGGTTCAGAGCCCCGTGTATACCGACTACAGCAGGCTCATACACTTAAAACCTTTTTATGTTGCCTATAAAAAGTCCTGTAAAAAGCACAAGCTTGGAATATCTACTCTCTAAGAAGCCATTAACAGTGACGGGGAGAATATTTGAGGGATTTTTTTTTGGCTTTCTTTTACTCGTTTTTCCTTACATACAGAAATGTAAATGTGCTCTCTGTGTCGTTTTTACATACTTAAATCACTAATTGTCATAAGTGAAATACACTGACATAATCACCGTAAACAAAGCTAGATCATTGAAATCAAATGTAATGTAGTAATCATTTATTGATGTCAGAATGCTACAAAAAGCACCTTTTTTATGACTTTCTTCATTAGCTCTATCTTACCCATCGTTGTTGCCGGTGTGCCATTTATCTTAGAAAAAAAATATGTAGATGATTTAATGCCTGCCGAGAGTTAGATAATCACTTTCACCACTTGTTGACAGCATGTTCTGACAGTCCATTATACTGACCTACATTACAGCGTGTATCGCTGAAAAGCACGATCCTTCGCCCGATAAAACAACGTCCGTGCTAATCACATTAATTAATGGTACATCAGTTGTGTGTTGATATAAAGATAATCCACAGTGACATTGTAAACTGCGTTTAAGCTAAGATTTTACAATTGTTGAACTAATCAGGAACAAAGCCAGAAGCAGAAGTAGTCGGAACATCTTTATTCGCTCCAGGGAGGAGGTTGGTTGGATGGATGGATGGATGGGTCAACAAAGCATGTGACTTGGACACAAAAGACTGCTGGTCAGCCGGTTCTTTGAACCGTAACCATTAACCATGTAAAGATTAACCGTAGTGTTGGCAGATCAAATGGCCATCATCTTTTATGTCGTGGTCATATGTGAAGGTTTTGGAAGGTTGATCAGGTCAGAAAACACTCACATGGGTCATTTTAGGACGGCATTGACAAACAGCATATTTTGTCATTTAGTTTGGAGAACTTGTTGCCAGAAATACTGGAGCATTCAAAGGCATGAAATGAAATACATGTACATTTTAGAAGCGGTCGCTTGTGTTCGTGCAACATAGTTATAGCACCGCAGAAGTGGGAGGTTGGGCATATCATCCCAGTCTAAGTTAATATTTCTAACCAGGACCATGATCTTTCACTACCCAAGTAGTTTCTGTTGCCTCGGCGTAAACAAACAAAAGGAAATCAAAAACTGTTCAAATGAAAATCGTACTTGTAACCCGCATATGCGTTATGGGACGCGACGGTAACCATGGACCACGATGGCCATGGAGGTGGCAGATCAGAAAATGGTCAAACGGTATGGATAATTTTGGAAGGAAATCACATGGGCCATTTTGTTTTGAGGACACACTGCTGACCGAAAAAGCTGAATGTAAAAATCCACGTTGCTGTGTTAATTTAAATATAACTGGCATGAGTACAAATAGTCTGCCTAGTTGGATTCATTCGGAACAGCAACGAGCCGTGAGGATACGCACCTTTAACCACGTCTGAGACTCTGGTCTGTATCCAGTCTACAACCTGCCAGTCCGATTGCCTCACAGTTACAGCTGTACAAGGTAAGCGAACAGTAAGCAATCGGGGCTGAGAGCCGTGCAAGGCTCACACTGATAGACTGCTTGTTTAGAGGGCCACACGCACGCCTGAATGCAGCCATTAATAATACGCTTTGGCAATCCAATCAATTATCCAACAGGGAGCGGACGAAACAAAATCCATGAACTCTTGGGTCAACGAACTCTGACCTTTCTCTGACCAAACCACCCACGCTAATAAGACGGCTGTACGAGACTCAGAACAAGCACGGGAGCTGCACTGTCACGGCTTCCAAACACCGAAACCGTTCGAAACCCTCCCAAAGTCCCACGCAGATTAGAGAGAGAGAAAAAAAAAAAAAACGAGGCGAGCAAAGAGTGAAGGGATGGGTGTGAATGAGAGTGATAACAGAGTACAGGAAGGGAGACGGCGTGTGAACACATCACTTATCCGCTACTGATGCCGTGTTCACCGCCGCCAAATAGATCTGTCAGACTAGAGCTTCTCAAGGCTCCTGAAGGGAAACTCGATAAAATAAATAAATAAATAAATCGCAGCCCAGGCACCTCCTAGTTTCTCGGGCCAAAGTAAATAGGCGCCGAGCGTGACATTATTGATACACCATAAACTAACACCACTGCTGCTTCTCAGTGTCAGATACTGTCGTCTGTCAGAGCAGTCGGTGCAGCCGTCACGGCGATGGAATACTGCCGCCTTGCATCCGGAGGGGAAGTGGAGCTCGCAAAAAAATCAACACACAGTCAAACGGAGGTAGAAATGTGTGCATGATTTCATGCGCTCTAAACTGGGCTTTTCACCTAAACACTGCTGAGATTTTCTCTCTTTCTAGATCACAACTTTCTTTCATTACACCTGCACTAATTTGCACTTGCCTTTTGTTAGATGGAATTGTTCACACAAGGGGGACCCTCACAAATTGGACCATCGCCACTCACGGTGGCTGCCGCTTCTTTTTTTTGCAATATTTAACACCTGACACAGAAAGTGTTACTGAAGTCCACATCTTTATGTTTTTAATCAGCGGTGGGTGACTACCGCAGCCATTGCTCCTTCACTATAAAGCCTTTGCAATGGTTTGCCAGTGAAGAGCAAGACATTGTGTCGTTTCGTTAGTGAATAAGACTCACTATTCCATATTTTCACTAATAGTTTGAAACAGGATTCCCTGTGGGTCAGCAGGGCTGCCGTGTTTATAACCGGGTCAGAGTCGGTTCTCGCTGGGAAACTCTGTTCCACTCAGCATCCACTCCTTAGCTCGGCTGGACGGCTTGATCGATGAATAGTGAATAAACTCATCTCTCTGCAGAGCTGACCCTATTGCTTTAGTCTACAGGCACAATCAGGGAATACTGGCTGACAAATCAATTCACCAGTTCAGCAAACAGGCTGGCACACAGCGAGGCCCAAATGCAGCCAAAGCGTTGCAGTGGTATTGTCCCAAAGGTAAGAGCAGGCAACAAGCCACCTGCGATGAACATTCACAGCCTCGTGTTGACTGTTATTTACCCATTAAAAAGCCAGTCCACAGCGCAGTGCAGCCCGTGACAGTTCTGAAATTATAAATAATGAGGCTAAGAGAGAAGCTTACGGGAAAACAGGGAAAATCATCATCTTCAATGATGATCAGTGTGGTCGATTTTCAGTAGACTATGACAGTAGCGTCACACTAGGGAGCGATATCCTTCAAGTGACATGAGTCAGTCAAGTCATGAATGTAGTATACAACCAGTAATTTCGGGACAGTGCATCGTGTGGTCCATCGCTGAGCATATGAATGACGAATAGCAGCAACAATTACTGTAGGCCCACGGTATGCGTTTTGAAACATACTTAGATATGCAGCTCAACACCTCAGTCCACCTTCCATCGTCTATTTATTAGTCCAAGAGGTCAGTTACAACAAAAAACAAAGACTTTATAATATAACCCCTTCAACCCAAACAAGTATTAAAACATTACCTAGCTTTGAGCATTTATTTTGCAAGAAGCAAGTTATTATCATAGAAATATCTTCATTCACCAACTAGTCATCATAAAATCACGTATAATCAGATTTCACACAAAATATAAAAATACGCTGTGCCTTTTCTTTAGAGTATTTATGTTTATCCTCTCTCGGTTGCATCTGTCCGTGGCCGACGCCGCACTCGGGCATGATTGCTGCTGGCATGTTTTATAGGGATGTTTTCTTTGAGATGATAAAAAAAAAAAAAACATGTTCCAATTTGAAATTCTCAACTTCATAAAATTTGCAAAAGAAAACAGATCCATGCCACAAGGTACTCCTACAGCAGCGCACTGGACTAGTTCAGTAACGTGATCTATGGTTGAGGGACTCCCCGATCCTCTCATACAGCTGGATAACGGCAGATTTATCATTCGCCATTCAGGACCATCCCATCGTGTTGTTGCTGCATCGTTCACTCATCAAGGCAGTACGCTCGTTATAGGTAAACCTTTTGCTGGCACACCCTTTGTCAAACTTGGAATGAAAAATACTTGACTACTCCCACCAGTAGGAGAAGCCAAAGCCTAGCAACAGGTGCAGCAAGTAGTTTTCGTTGGGGTCATCTGAATAAGATTTGTGACCGTGCTTTTGCCATCAGGGCCCCTCCACTCTGGAGCGACCTGCCTGACCAGATACGGCTCGCAGAATCAGTAACTCTGATTAAATCCCTTATTAAAACCCATTTTTATAGACTTGCTTTCATGTGATGTCGTTTTTTTATTAGTTTTTTTCAACTAGTGGTTTTAATTATTTTATTTGTATTTATTAATCTTATCTTGCTTTTGTTTTGCTTATATTTATCTTTTACTGCGTTCTGTTTTATTGCTTTCTGAGTATCCTGTTACACTTTGTAAGCTCTGTTTTGAAAAAGGTGCTATATAAAGTTATTATTATTATTAAAATGCATCCCCTCTGGCCATTCAAAAATGAGTTTTCTCTGTTGCCATGCTTTCATTCAAATTAAACCTGCAAAACATGGCGATAAATCCAGGCACTTGTCTTTTACAGAGCCTTAAACTATGCCTTTTTCTACGTCAACGACCCACAGATGCCCAAAACTTCAGTGAACAGCCAACTCTATGTGACAAAAATGACTCGAAAAAGTATTTGTCCCATTTACAATGTTTTATCTTTTAGTTTGTGCCAGGCATGCTGAGATAATAGATGATTGCGGCACTCAATTGCTATTAATTTATAATTCTGTTATCATCTGTTCATTAGTGTCCCACTTCCACTCAATTTACCAAGACATCTTCCCAAACTGCTCCCTTCCATATGTGTACAATGCCAGTTGCTCTTCCACCAAAACACTAGACAGAAACTGCTATACAAAATGACTATTCTCAGGAAAAAATGAAGTGAAAAACATGTTGTCTGCAGGAGGTAGGACATTTGATGACAGTGGAGAGCAAGAACAACAACAAGTAGTTCTAAGGGCAACCGTTATTTTATTCTCAGATTGCTTACAAGATGACAAAACCTGCACGTCTATGAGTGACTGCTATTTTCTTTTCCTATTCACCATCATGCATAGAATGGGTTTCAAAAGCTGTCTCGTCACGGAGACAAAGCTCAGGTAGTGCTACGTTCAACAAAACCACACTTAATCAACAAAATAACAAATGCACACTGAAAGACAGACCCCCTTTTGCATAATTAAGCCAAGACGCATGCATGCAAAGGGGAAACTATACAGAAATCAATTTATAATTTAAAATGGAAAATTAAATAAATATGGGGAATTTACAGAATTTCAAATACAGAAATGAACAGAAAAATCAACTTACATCACATTTTATCAATTAATTAATGCCTACATTTGTATATTATTTTGATGCATTTAATAGCATATTCATTTATTTGTCGTGTCATTTATTTTTGATTTTGTCTCGGCCCTCCATAAAAACGTAATTTTACACATGAATGGCAAAAACAAATCCCCAAATTTATTTAGTTTATAACATGTTTCATTAATAGGAAAGTCTCAGACGACGCCTAATTGTGATTTGAACTGCAGCAGGAGGAGGCCTTAGTTCTGCTGAATTAAATATGCCGCACGTAATGACTTTTGCCAAAATAAGGCAAAACCACAGGCAGCATATTTAACCTTGGCTGCTCGTTTGACTTCTCTCTCCACTCGCTGCTTCACCTGGGAATTGAACTCAATCTAATGAGGAACACTGATTAATGAGAAACGTGACAGACCATGTGTCGGCCTCTGTGACACTTTCCCCCGAATCCACAGAAGGATGAGGAGTACGTAAGTGTACGTGGCCAAACTACAATCAGTGCCTCTTAAAAGCCAACAAAAAACCTCTTTCTGGCCAAATAATACCTAGAACCTAAATCAGGAACAAAAAGCAGCCGTTTGTGCTTCCAACACATCGGAAGAACGGTGAGGATGAGACAAATACTCATTACAGATAAAGAAATGCATGTTCACGTCACCTTTGGCACATCATATTGGAATGAACGCTGCAAGACAGACAACCAGAGGTGGAAAGAGGAATTTTATGACGCACGGCATTATTTTGTTTCTCCCGTTCACTTTCTCTCCCTCACTGGCAACGGTCTCTTTATCTCAGCTCTTTTTAGACAAGTTGGGAAGTCGACCACACAACTTTGTTTTAAACTTCAAATAGGCATTGCGAGAAACGTCCACCCCTAATATTGATTTTAGCGGCACCACTGCTTCCTTACTGCAAAGTGGCTATAGCAGCCTGGAGGTGTGCGTTTGCCCCCCAATCATCACCACTCAGTAAATCAAACTCCACCCCGGGTCTCTGGGCCACTGGACAGCACTATTAGAAGATCAGGGACTTTTTGGGGCCCAGGAACTAAAAATGTACAACCTGTTCTCTTTAGTAAAACAAAGGTACAGTTTCCCGAGTTCCTTAAAAAGGTTCCTGGGTTGGTGGGAAAGTTCCTGCAGTGAAAAAGGGGCAAAGATACATGATTGTGTACGGCTTATATTGTGCCATAGCCACAAAAGGTCTTGAGTAATTGTCGCTATTAAATTTGCTGGAACAATTTTACTGTAATAAGCTGCATAAATTTGAAGTTTCCATTAACCATGTGCTAAAAGTCACCTTCTCGCTTATTTTATTATTTCTTAACAAACACTTCTGGAAAATTAAGGTAGCAATGACAAACCCTGTTCTGTGTCCAGGGCATGTGCCCGATTCCTATTGCTGACTACAATCTACCACTGCTCCCTTCACATTACAGCACGACATAAATCCAAAATATAAAGAGTACAATGTACAATCTACACCGTCTTAACTGTCACAGCAACCAGCGAGCGTTAACGACCACATGTCGGTATTACTTTGACACCACGGCAAACAACCAGGAGCAATGCACAACTGTTTTATGTTAACGTTTTGGCAGGGCTTTTCACGCCACTTAGATGTCATTTTCATCAGCCCCGTAAACTAATTAGTTCCACGTTTCACTGCTGGCACCTGTTCTGTCCTGCGGTTCAGGTGGACAGGGTTTCAGCTCAAGGAGCGGCGTAATGTTGGATGCTGTTGCCATGTGTCAGCTGTTTGACTTGGCTGCAGCCCACTGTCAAGACCTAGACAGTGGGCCTGTTTATTGCATGGCTGCTCTCTTTAACTCAAGGATCTTAAATTTGAGAAGCATGGAGGGCCCGCACAATCCAGGTTTTCATTACAGTCAAGGACTACGCTGCACTGATTAGCAGCTACAGAGGGGGGAGGCAATCATTGAAAACGGTTCAAACTAATCTGCACACTTCTGAGCCATCTGAAGAAAAAACTGTATTTTTCATTACTTGATACAGCTAACAGATGCCGGTAGACGCCATGTGGAGGTGATGTAATGATGTTTGAACCATCCTGTACATTCGTTCGCTGAAACGATTACTCCAGCAATCAGTTAGTTGATCAACAGAAAATTACATGTAATTCTTTAGGAGAAGAATATAAACGTGTATTGTTTAAAAATCTCGAATGTGAATATTTGTAGTTTTTTAGTTAGTTTTGCTCTAGTACACACTGTACATCGGATGCCTTCTGTGGCACATGGCAGAAATCCTCAAAGGAATAGGCACATTCAGCACGTACAAGTAAATTATTGACATGCAGGTACATTTTTCATATATTTCACAATTTAAAAAGACACATTTAAACCACTGATCTGCTGTCCATTTAGTCCCTGAGGGATGTGTTGTCTGTGAACAAATCACATTCTAACCGCACTGAACCAAACCAAAAACCTCTTAAAGAGAAAGACCGTAAAATCACACCAAACCTCTCTGGCCTGCACACTACTGTAACCCACGGACAGTAAAGCCCACTTTCATCCCCACTAAATCACACATTGTAGCAATAGCGCCTGAAGGTCATTGCTTTGATATATTTAGTTGCATTAAATGACTCAACATCTCTAATTTGCATTTTTATTGTCTTTACTGAATTCAAGTAGCACTGTGAATTCATGGTCTGGTGTGACGCTATGATTTAAATGTTAAGTAATGACGACACATTTTTTTTTTTATATCAAAAACAGCCAAATAAATACACGGAAGATCAACCGACTAAACACTGGCCCATTAAATGCAGCAATAAAGTGACAAGCCAAAGACTGCCCCATTAAAATATAAACACTGATCGACTAAATACTGGCCCATTAACTACAAACAGACTGGCCCATTGAGCACCAAGATACAGTGACAAATTAAGACTTGCCCAATATATAACTGAGACTGTGCGACTGAAAATAGGTTTGTTAAAAATTAAGTGCGACTGTAGAGAAATGTGTCCAGTACATACTGTCATGGGCAAACCTCATGACTTAAGTCAGATTCAGACACACAGTTAAAACACTTTACGGTGACGGAAAACAACACGAGAGCGGAGGTGGATTTAAACTGTTTGGTCAAGTTAAAATGTTTGTTACCTGTGGGGGGCGTGTCTCTTCCTCTGACCGGGACCTGAACTGCCAAACCAGGTTGGTAGGTTCCACTCCTATAAATAGACGGGGGCCCCGGGGGAAGAGACCAAGTGTGAGGTAGAGGCAGGAGTGTTTTTTCTGTTTGGGGAAATGGCTGTTGAAAAGCTTTTTTTTTTTTTAAAGGAAAAATTGTTTAAATAAACTTAAAGGTATTTTTAGGTAATACTATAGTAAACTGGAAGGTGTCAATCCTTGTAGGGGTTGGGGAACAGATAACTGAATGTCTCTGGGAGTGGGTGAGTCCACCTTAATATAAGGGGGGTCTGTTACGGGGGAAGGAGGAGACAGGTCGCAGCGCCTGTTTGGGACCTGTTGGTGGCCGAGCCAAAAAGGGCCGGGGTTTTGGTTCCTTATGTCATTCATTTTTGTGGGGTTTTTTGTGTTTGTTCTGACAATCATTGACGGCGGAACTGTAAATATCTGCCGGGACCTTCCATTATAAATTCACATGAATGCTTAATTTTGCCTGAGACCCCTTCTTTCAGTTGCCTGGCTGATCGGCCAACCTTCACACATACTAATACAGCAAAACCAAAACATCACTGGCCTATTAAGTACTGGGACCTATTTAAGACAGATTTATTTAAAAGCCGTTACATTAAAGAGTCCTAGGCTCAGAATAATTTTCAATGGATATCTCCAGTTTCACTCCAGAGTCGGACCCTTAACCCTTTCTGGTTCTGACAAAGTATATCTGTGACATTGGTTATGCAAAACTGTTAAGAATCAAAAGCTGGCATTGGATGTTTGCTTAGTTTCAACAGTCTTCAGTCGGACCAGTAACTTCCTTGAGTCTCCGCTGGTTGCCTGGCAACAAACAACAGTCCGGCACATAACTCGACTTATGAGTCGACTCAGCATGACTTAAACTCTTTCCGGGAAAGCAGCCGTTGGTGTTTAATGCTCGAGTTCTCGGTCAGTCTGCCTGAGACAGGCCTACTAAACACTGGCACGTTAAATATTCAAACCTACTGACTAAACACTAGCCCATCAAACACCGAGGCAGACAGAAGGACCCAACAGCACAGCATCTGTTAGCATTTTCATTCTAGCTGAGGGGGAGGCACTCGCCACTTGACCCTGGGAGTGTCACTCCAACAGCTGAAAGAGCAGCATGAAGCAGACCACATGCTGTTTGCAAGATTTCGGATGCGGCGCCTCAATATCAGGGTCCGCCTGATTGCAAAAGAAGTGGAGTCGAACAAAACCATAATGTTGCTGCAGGATGCCGAGATCTGTGTGCCATTTTATCAACTGCAGGTTCCTTCCGATGCACCTGGTGAAAGTGGTGCTCAACGGATTTGGACCCCCTCCAGACTCCGACACATACTCCAAGCAACTGCTCCGTTTTGGTGAAAGCACGAACTCTAATGTATACTATCATGGTCGTATTCTTTATGCCACGCAGAGCAAGTTATCGCCTTTGACGTCGCCGTCACGATTAGAATAATAAAAAGAGAAATGTTCAGAAGAGCGAGACAAAAAAAAACAGGGAAAAGAGAAGAAGCATGCAGAGTCAACGAGAGAGGAAGGATAAAAAGAGAAGGAAAAGCAAAGAGGGAGAAGACTGGTGAGAGACAAGTTATTTGAAAACAAGCATGCGAGTGAGGAAGATGAAGAGAGACAGACGCAGCGGCGCTTTATGTGCCATCAGCCTAGTTTAGATCCATGTCCATAATAGAACTGTTTCAACTGAGTTCTGAGTTATTTTACGCCTAGACACTTACTACACCCAGCTGGAAAAGCATTTAGAGGCTGCAGAAAGCTCCTGTCACCGTGTTTACAACGGAGGGGCCAGGAAGCTGCTGAAAGCCTTGGGATTTTGTCAAGTCCACTGAGCAACGTGGGGGCTTCAAGGGCAACACCGGAATGATAACTTGTGAGGGGGGGAAGGTAATTCAGGTCCAGCCTTCAGGGGAGAGAATGCAAAAAGAGCCGGCTCCAGGAAACCCGCGGAGATCAGCGCAAGCGGCTTACTACAGAGGAACCCGCAAAGTGAGCTGCAACTCAGGACGGACTCTGCGCTGTCCCAGAGGTGGAGTCTGTAATCCATAATCTGACACCAGCTCGCACAACGGACACACACACCGCCGGATTTTTGTTGGTTTGATCAACTCGCAAGGACGCGTGCGTTTGGTTTGGCCACACTTATGAGGACACTTATCACGTAGCTTTTGTTCATCTTGGCCGGACTTTGCGGCAAAATAATATAAAGCTTTGAAGGTCAAATCGTGTCAGTATGCTTCAACCAAGGTGCTCAGTGGATGTGCGAATACTGTCAGACAGCGAAGTATCCCACACCTTTCCGATGTGGCATCCGAGACTTTGTTACTTTCTGAAACCGACAACGTGGGCAGATTTGAACCTCTCTCTCAAGATCTCTGCTTAAAGTACCTCCTTCCCTTTTCGTGTGTGTGGACAACCGAGTGCAATGCGATCAATGCCTCCGAGTGGAGAGTGCGCCTCCGTCATCCCCGTTTGAACTGCCTTTCAAGTGCGGGCATTCGGAACAGCTATGAAGATGCTCGGCGTCAGTCAGACGCGTAAACACCTGTTCTTCTCAAGCCCACCCTCGAGGTTACAGTTTGTGTTTGTCCAAGGGATGCCACAGCGCAAGAAATGCTTTTGTAGACTTTTCACCTCACACCCTTTACACCAAGATCCAGCACTCAAGCAATTGCTCCTCCACATGGGGTTGACCTCCAATATCCAAGTAACAATTTGTTACGGCCGAGTGATGAATAAAGGTTTTCAGTTTGACATTAAAACAGGCTAACGCTGCTTAGGATGTTACTTAGTTATTACTAAAATCTTACTTCCAAACAATGTACTTTTAGTGTTTTAATTAAAGAATCATAGTATGAATGAATCAGTCAAACTGTCATACGGGATTCAAAATACTAAAACGTTTTTAAATCAATAATACTTTATATATAAAATGAGACCGAAACCAATATTTAGAGCACAGGAAATAAAATTTGCACAATTATTTTTTATACTATTATTGGTTTTCTCAACTTTATAAAATGAAATTATACATTTTAAATGGGGGAGGGGGAGATCACATAAAAACATCAGCATTTTCCCGCCTGACTGAGGTTGTTACTTAGTATGACACCTTGTGCTTGACTTGTCATTTTAACACAACTTAAACATATTTGATGTTCATACATTTTTTTTTCAAGGAAGTTAATTAGGCTACAGTGTGAAGAAATCACTACAGACCAAAAAATAAATAAATATAATAATTCATTGTTGTTTCTTTCCCAGATTTGGCAAGTAAGAAGACGTTCAGCCTAGTATTTCCCGTAAAATCATTTAAACTCATTTTTCAGATTTAATAACAAGAAATCAGGGCAGATTCCTCAATATGACCCTGATCTTAACATCATCCAGTCTGTCTGGGATTACATGAAGAGATTTGAGGAAGCCTACATCCACAGAAGATCTGTGGTTCGTTCTCCAAGATGTTTGGAACAACCTACCAGCCGAGTTCCTTCAAAAAACTGTGTGCAAGTGTATCTAGAAGAATTGATGCTGCTTTGAAGGCAAAGGGTGGTCCCACCAAATACTGATTAGATTTAGATTTCTCTTCTGTTCATTCACTGCATTTTGTTAATGGATGAAACTAAACTATTAAACACTTCCATTTTTGAAAGTATTCTTAGTTTGCACACCTGCCTAAAACATTTGCAGTATGTATTTTTTTTTTTTTTATATAGTGTATATAGTGTACCAGTGAGCGAAAAGGATCAATTATACACATTTGAAGAGAGACTTTCTAACCTTTCACCATTGTTTGGGGGTCTTCCCGATTGTGTGACATCCTGTCTGATAACAAAATAAAATGCCCCATAATATTGCTCCAGATTGCTTGTTAGATCTCGTGACATTGACTCACTGCCAGATTTGGGACATTTGCAGTGACATGGGTTGAAAACATAGTGTGCAAGGGAACAAGAATGCTTTCAAAAAGGCAGGGTTAGAATTAGGGCTGGTCTAATTGCAGTTACGATGAAATGATGCTGACTGAATGCAAGTCAGAAAAATGCGCTCATAGGTAAAGGAATACCAAAACATATACAGTATAATTTGAGGCACATTCTTGCAAATGAGAACCATTTTTTTACCATTCCTCATCCCTTAAAAACGGTTCCCTGTGGAGGTTTAGACCTCTAGCAGCTCTATGGAGCCGAATGTGTGCACGCTGCAACAGGATATTGCACTGCTCAGAACAAACACTGCTTTGTTTACCTGAGGCAGTTTAAAGTCTGAGGTTGGTATTACGGGCTGATGGATTTGTCGTTTTATCATTCCCTCCTCCGTCATTACATCTGCTTTGATATGTCACTCTATTATCCAGCCACGTGAGGCGGTTTTGACATTCTCCGCTCTGTTTTCAGAGATAGTTTATCACAACGTACAACTGAATACAGAGATTTGTCAGCGACATCAACTTATTACTGATGCAGTGACACAGCACACACACAAGTCATGAAGACAAAAATGGTAGACACTATTGCTGTATTTTTATTTTAACCTTCACAAGAGGGCGACTTGGGCAGACTAGCTAATTTCCACTAAAAACTGTCCATTATTTTACTTCCACTTACCCACAGCTGGTATCTGTGCATGTCTGAATGGAAAACCAGATGCAGTTTCTGTAGTTAATGGCTTCTGGGTGATGACGAATTCTGCTAATTGCACAAGAGTATTTTATAAAAGTGGCAGATTAAGCAACTATTAGGGATTAGATAATCAACGGCTGTGTGAAAAACAAAGATTTCTCTTGCACAAGTACAGTTCCGACTCTCTCCTGTAATTGTTTGTTCTGGTATAAAAAAATTTTTTTTTTTTTAAATCTTTTTGTAGAGCTGATATTATCAGAAATGTGTCTCTGAATACCAAAATCATGTTTAAGTAAATGAAGCTTTGTGTGTGTGCTTTTTCTCCAACTGCGCCAGTGTTTCCAAATACTGCAGCTCTCCCCCACCCAACTCAATGAAAGACTAATCAGAGAGGAGAGAGAAATTAAGGAGCGACTGATTAAAACAGCGACTACGTGAGGCTGAATAACATTTTCTACTGTGTTCCACAGTGTGTTCTGCATGCTGCCAACAGTCCCACTTCATCCTAATCTATAATGCCTTTTAGAATGAAAAACATGTGCACGCTGCGTGCCAAAAGGTGCAGAGGATGCTCTGCAGTGTCATTTTAATTAAAATGACATGAAACAGTCAATCTGCCACATGACAGAGAGATAGAGAGAGTTGTTATAAACGTGGCGAAAAGGCAGGAAGCGACATGAGGGATTTAACGTTGAACTGACGTGTTTGTTTTTATTTTCCTCCGGACTGTAGTGTCGTTTGGTTGGTTTGGAGTCGCATCTCGCATTTTACAGGCACCGGCAACGTCTAAATCACTTTCACCCTCCTGTCAGCTACATTCACAGTAGCTTGGCAGCCACGTGATTCTGAAATCCAGTACGTTATAAATGTATTTAAGACCGTCTGACATTGCTTGTACACGCCTGTGCCTAACTGTGTTTCGGCATCCCCGTGGCACTGCAATGAAAATGATGAGTAAAACATTTATCATAGCCAATAGGGTAAAATAAATAAATAAATGAATGGATGAATGAATAAATAATTTTACTCAAATCTCTCCAGATTACGGTTGATCTGATTTGAAATCGTCCGCCTGATTTTGCTTTACAGTTTACACTGTGGAAACTATCCCCTAACCATTTTCTAACCTTTGCTGAACAAGCCAAAAACATTCCCACGGGGTTATTTTTATTCATTAACAATCTCTCAATATATATTCCAGAAGATATAATCTTATCAGTATATATAGTGTCGATACTGTGACATGAAATCACATACACTGTGATTATCAGCTACCATATCTACTGCAGAGGCTATTCTATAGGCTAAAATAAGAGTAAGTGATACATGAGTAGGCAACATAGTGGCCGTCACTGGCATTCTTAAAAATCCAGACAGACTAGATCTGAGCCTGTTAATTGATCGTAGTCAAAAAAAAGTTACTTATCGATTTTGATTGATTGTCATTTTTCAAACAAACATTCCCTCCTTTCAGCTTCTACTTGACAGGATTTGCTGCTTTTTTACATCGTCTCAGGTGATCGTAAACTTATATCTTACATTCTGAACGGTTTCCAACTTAAAAAGATGCCACCTCGGACCTACAGGAAACTGGCATTTTTCACAGTTTTCTGACGTGCTGTAGCCCTAAAAAAAGTACCCAGACACAAATGTCATCAAAATTATTTGCAGACAAAATTCTGCAAAAGTACGGCGTGATTCCTGATGGGACATGGACCTTAAATGACCAAAAGACACTTCAGGATATGCGATTCGCTCCACTTGCTCTCAACAAGGGGGATGAGAGAAGACACAGACAAAGAGATAGTGACGATGTCCGATCTGGCCGGTCCATTACGGAGGGGCGCAGGGGAAAGAAATAGGGCTGGAAGTCTTAGGTTTTGGCTCTGAGAAGAAGCACTGAATGAAAAGACGTTCACCGTGGCCTGGAGAGCTCAAGGTATGAGTTTCTTTCATGAGGAGGGCAACTAGAAAATTTGTGGGGGAAAAAAAATTGCATTTGATTTGTTTTCTTCTGGTGCACTTTGTAGGCACGCAAGCATGTAGATTTGCCCTGCGAGCACATCATGTCAAGTGGATGGAAAAGGAGCCAGTTAGGCGGTGGGAGTATGGGAATTAAATACTCTTTTAAATCCCATTTGGTGACATCTGGTGCTATTCCAGCGCTTAGAATAGTTTCCAAAGTCTAAGTGAAATGAATTAATAATTAATGCTTTTCTTCGTGTGCTTTCTTTGTGCTTATTTTTTGCGAAAGCTGTCGTGTAATGATCTGGCTAGAACGGTTCATTGCATTTCAGACTACGACCCAGCAGCTCCAAGAAAGTGAAATTAGTAAAAAAGGAGAGTCATGAATAAAATGATCTTCTGTAAACACCACTGAAATGTGTTGCCCCAGTTGGACACAAACATAAAAATGCTGTTTAACGCGCATAAATCTGCCGCAGAAGACAAGACATAATTCATTTATTATAGGATGATTGGCCAAGCGTCGCTCAAAGGTTCAGTGTCTTCTTCAAATGTAGGAAGCCAGCAGCAGTGAAGAACTGCTGTTTCAAAAAGGGCACGCTGGCAGTAAAATTGTTTGGGGTAGTTTAACTAGCTGAAACTACAGCTTCTGTCCTTAAGCAGAAGTAACCAACTACAGCAAACCCTAAAAGTGCGATGGCTAATTATGGCCAATTATTCAGCGAGAGTAGACAGCATCTGTCAGTATAGACCGATGCCTAAATTCAGCTTTTTCTTCATGCATTTGAAGTGGAATAAACACCAAAAACAGGCGAAATGTCAGCAAACAGCTTAAAATCTGTTTTTTTATTGTTTGGAAATGTAAAACCACAAACTTGGGGTTTCCATTATTGCAGGTAGTCAGGTCAAAATGCGCAACATGAAAAGATAAAAGGAGAACACGCTCAAAAGTAGTGGGAATTTAATTTATCAGTTAATTTGGGAAACACCTTGGAATCGACTATACTATGATCTGTAATGTCGTCACAGGGCTGAATTCACAGAGATTTAACGGTCAACTCTGTGGCGCTACTGGGCTTTTTAGCCTCTTTTAGCTCATTGTTTTGGTTTCACTGTACGGTTGAGTCTGAGAGACAAAAGCTCTAATTAGGAGAGTGAATATTGGATTTTTGTTGTTTTGTTTTTTTTTATTGTCAGGTGACCAGAAACAGGGCTCCAAATAAATGATAACGTTGCATATCTGTTTGAACTTGCCAAGGCAGCATGTGGTGAATGTTTAGCTATCGTTTCTCTTTGCTCTTGTGCCCCAATAATCAATGAATGCAGATTTAAGAGTATGCATGGCATTTACCTCTGAAACCTTCTAAAGCGCTTTCTAAATAAAATGCGGGATGAGTAATGTATGTTTAATCTGCTGAAATCAGTGCCTGTTCCTTTGCAGGTGCATCAATACCCTTCATGTATAAAGAACAGTGGAGGACATATTGATGGGGAGAAAGCATTAAGGTAGAAACTGTTTAAGCCTCACATCCTGCACAAGTTCAGCATATCAACGATACAGGCAAAACGAGGAGGCTTTGCCAAACTAAGTGCAATTACGTCAGAAAGAAACAGAAAGCAGAAAGAGTTAACATCTTCCCTCGTCCTCCCGAGTTTGAGAACAGCAAGTTCAAGGAGACTGTCAATACCTATCGTGAGACGGCAAGATCTATTATGCTTCCAAGCCGTCTCTGGAAAAGGAACGAGCGAGAAATGAACGCGTCGAGAAGAACTACCGCAGTGAAATGGGGTCATAATTTAATTTTTCTCAACTGACAAGCTCGTAGAGGCTCTCCGAACAGCTTTCCTGCCCAGCGTGCATGTGATCGAAATGGGGGACGAGGACGCCGTGTCACCGTCAATTACATTTTGAACTTGCACTCCCTCCGCAGAACTCAAATGAAAACCAAAGTTAATTGCGTCCTCATGCTGTTTTTAGTGTCATCATTACAGAAGTCCATTTGCCGCTTCATCTCTGTCAAGTGAGACAAATATTTACTGAGCCAGACGCTTCCAGTCACAGGCCGCAAAGAGATCCAAGTCTCTGCACGGTGATCCTAGAGATGTCACTAACTGAATTCACAGAGAGGATGAATGATAAATAGTTGAGTAGGAACATGGCATGATTTTCTACTGAATGACAGACCAGCACAAGGGAAACCTTTGTCATTCTGCAGCACACTGCCATCTGATGTTCTCTGTATTTAATAAACGGCAGAAAGACGCTCATTTTTACAGTTTGCTGCTTCTCTGTACAAGTTTATCTATGAGGTGCCACATTGGATGAAAGCATCATCAAATCATCGGCAGGGGAGATGCAAACAAGCTGCCAGATATCGTCGGAGGGAAATGTAAAGTGCATCAGAAAGGGCATGGGTGGTGGAGCTCTGCTGTAAATCCATACAGAGAAGGAGAAGAAGAAAAAAAAAGACAGACATCAGTATTGATTTTTGTGTTTAGCTCGGTCGCTGCAGGCTTATGTGATACATTTTACCTTTCTTTACTCATTTAAAAAGCAGCCATGTCTGTCTGAGAGCCAGAGCGAAAGACTGCATGATCAGAAACGAATACTTGCACAATAAAAGCCGAGAGTCTGGAAAGGCACTCCAGTGTTATGATATCGAGTTTGCGAATTTTGCTAAAAAGAGGTTTGTAGAAGAATGTTTATACTCCTCAAAGTAAGGTATTGTAAAACTCATCATTTCGGTATTTTAAACTCGGGTGTTAATATTGGCACAAGTTTTGAACAAAATACAAACAACACACAGCTCTCGGTAAAGATGTGGACTCAAATTGATATTTTGCCCGTAACATTTGCAATTTTTCCATTTATGTTTGAATGAAATCTCACAGGACCCTCATTAACTCCTGTCACATGTCCCCGGACTCCATCGTCTGCCCCCGGACCACTTTCATTAAATCAAAAGTAAACAGAAGAGGAGCTATACATAAAAACCGTATAAACATTTAAGACCACCACTGCAACAGTACATTAAAATAGGAAAATGAAATGTGGACTCTTCAACATCAGAGCACTGTCATCGATAGCTGTACGATCTAATATCAGACTATCCTATTGATTTATTTTGTCTTACTGAAACCTGGCTGTGTCACGATGAACACGTTAGCCTAAATGAATCCACCCCCCCCCCCAGTCACATTAATACTCGAGGCACAGGCCGAGTCATCGGGTTATCGTGTACCGCGCTGCTCCTTTAAAATATCCGTGTACGCCGTAGCGTGAAGATATTCTAACGGGCCACAAACCATGAAGAACAGCCCCAGACTAGAAATACACAGACGCAGCCCAACTAAAGCGCAATGTGTTTTATCTTATAACGGAAGCTTTTGAAAGTCTCCAACATCCTCACATCATGGCAGACCTCAAGACAACTTGCACAACAACACAAGTGTCCTACAGTCGGTCTCTACACAATACCTACAAAAAAATAAAGATATTGTAGGAAAGTGCCTGCTTCACCGTTCTGTAACTCAGCCAAACCCAAGAAAAGTAAAAAATATCTAATGCTTTATAAATATATTCATGTGTGACGAATAATACCACAGAGCGACTTTTCAAACCTTAATCCTTTTCTCGACCAAGTGCAGCACACTCCCGAATACTTCCCACCTGCAAGCCTTTCAGTAAGGGTGAGAAAATTATTCATAAGGCTGTCCTCAAATTGCGAGATTAGCTGGATATGGCTGCGAAGGAGAGATAAGTGTAGACTAATTCCTCATGTCTTGGGGGGCAGAGTTCCTGCAGAGTCCCAGTGGGCTGACCTGTAGCTGAAGCTTCCTGGAACTGATCAAAGACCAGCTGATGACTTCGCTCAACTTTGCAGACAATTTGTACAGAAAGACGACGACGCGTGGAGGCATTTGTCTGTGGAGGTAGGCTACGGTCTCATTTGCCTTACACGACAAGTGAAATCTTTTCATGATCACAGCAACGTAGCCCAGAGACGCGTTAGCCCGACATGGTTCAGTCTTAATCCTGAGGCTTGATGGCGGAGTTTTCACCAGGCTGCTTCGCATGCTGCACACACACACACACACACACACACACACACACACACTTCCTTTTGTGGAAGCGCGACGATAGCAAATCTCACTGAAGTCGACAACATGGGCGCCTGTCTTGAAGCTGGCAAAGAGCACAATGCAGCAGATATGGGACACCTGCTGTGTGACGAGCAGCTGAGAGCCAGGAGGAGGCTTTTCATCCGATTGGAAGCCGACCCAAACCCCAAGCCACAGCCATCGGTGGAGCTCCAGCACCTAATGAATGATATCTGCTTTCTTATCAAACGCTTAGACTGAAAAAGCAGGAAGATTAAAAATATTTCTAACCAAACGGTGACAAGTGCAGCAACGGACCCCGGCGAGCTTGAATCACTTGCCGAGAGAGAAGACAACAGTCCTTATTTCCAAAAGCAGGGTAAACAGTTCTGGAGCCGTGTTATCCAGCGCTCACTGCACAAACACCCATTTACTTTGGAAGTCGGCACGCTCACTTATGGTAGAGGGCAAGATAAAAGACAGCACTTCCTTTCGAAACAGATATCGATTAACGCGTTTTGCTGTCAATACCTTTCGTCAAGAGGCTCAGACAAAATCAGTGCGCGGTGCGCTGCGCTGCGGTTGGTTGCTTGATGGCGTGTTATTTTACCCCGACAGCAGCACATGTCACCTCTTTGGAGGGAGAACAAGCTCAACTAAGTGGCACCGAGAAGAGACGCATGCTACACATTCACTCGTGTTCTTCTACGCATAGCTATGCCTCGGCCTTGGAATACCTGCTAGTGTAGGCGCCCTGTAATTTGGCAGCGAATGAACAGCTCTTGTAAAACGTTCTCCGACATGGGAAATGGGAATATGAAACAGAGAATGTTCATAAATATGCAGAGGGTGTTCTTAGCAATGACATTGCCTCCGTCTTCCCATACCGATGTGAAGTCATTTCATATTTGATGTGGCTATATAACGCGCGATACCAATGACACCTTTGAAGTTACATTCAGTGCACAATATCTGGCGCGAATCGGCAAAAACACCCTGCTGTCGCCTGAATAGGGCTGGAGATGATTAATTGATTTTTCAGCTAATCAAAGCAGACATTCGTGCTTGAGCTTTAATCACATTAATCACATTTCAGAAGCATCCCGTGCTCGTAGTGTACTAACAACTGATGGGCTAATTTATTCACTCCTTTCAATCGTTTTCCTGACCTGCCAACTTTCACGCACGTCAAAAGGACTACTGGCATCACGTATGTTGCAGCACAAAAGAAACGAGACGCTTTAGTGCACTTTTGACACAACAGATAAGTCAAGTCAAGTCAATTTTATATACACGGTACATACCTCAATAGCGCAAATCTGCCTCAAGCAAAGAGGTGGCCATGACAATAAGCACAAAGAGCCGACAGTCCTTTTAATGCTGCTGACCAGCTGACCGATGCAACAACGCACCCCAGTCAAAGACGCATGTTGAGATGCCAGATGGAAACCTCTCCCTGACCTATATGAGGATCTCAGCAAGCACATGATTGAACCGCATCATCGCTGACACGCGTGCTGCGACCCGACCAGGTGATCATTGTGTCGTTGGTCAAAACGGAGCCACGCTCGCAGGCGGCAACATGCCCAGTGGACTTTGGTCTGTATTTTAATGAACATGCAACATGTAGCTGCTGGTTAAAGAGAAATACATACCATTTGATTTGATTCGATTCAGACTTTGAGCCAGGTGTACGTATTTGAATGTAAACAGCAGTGTGACAATTGGTTACCTCCACACTGCATGTAAATAAGCAGCCAAGACGACCTAATGATGCTGGTGAGGCAGAGAACCTCAGATCGTACAAATACAGACACCCAAATTCATTGACCATTAGTGCTTTATTTTAATATCTGACTGAAGATTGGGTCTCAGACACTAGTTTGGCACCAGTGTTTTTGAATATTGTGAACAATCACAAAAAAGCCCCCCACAACCAGACAGCACAGCAGTAGGAAAGAAACGGCCTCATCAGTACCTGTCCTGATGTATTACTGAAGTGTCTAAATTCAATTCAATTAAACTCAAATACAGAGAGAAAAGAAAAAAAAAAAAAAAGAGCTATGTTGCCTCAAGTGAAGGCAATTCAACACAGGTCAAGTGTCTGAGCTACTGTGCCTTTACAGTAGAGTCTCCTAAGGAGTGAGGAGTGTGGTGAGCAGAGGCGGCGATATGAGCAAGTGTGGAGAAAATGACTGCAGGTACTATACATCTTGAACAGAGGATTCTCGGCCCCCACCGAAAATTGGAAGTGGAATCTGATGTTTCTACTCGAGTGAGAAGTTCATTTCATGATTGATGAGCCAAGACGGAGAAGAGTCGACAGTAGGTGGATTGATGACCAGAGCAGCATTGGCAGAATGAAGAACATTGCCCAGCATGTAGGAAGTAGACCATAGCCTGGAGCTATAAGGGCTGTGGATCCCTTTGAAGTCGTGTGTAAGGTTCTGAATTTGATATCATTTGAGACAGAGAGCAGTGGACGGAGTGTAGTAAGAGTGTGAGGGCCGGGAGATTATGGGATAGCTGAAAACGAGGAGGGCAGCAGCGCAGAGGATGGCAGGGTGGCTGCAGCAGACAACATGACGATGATGTCTGCTTAGGGAGAAGCCAAAAAACAGAGCAGGCTCTGCAAAACTGTTGGTTTTCTATTAGTGGAAGTAAGTCATGAATCATACTGACCTACTGATCTATCGGACAAGAGACCTCTATTCTAGTTTGCATGAGTCCCTGCATCCGATTCAGCATGTGTAATGACTGAAAGATGCTCCACGAGACTATTCTGCTGGACTAAAATCAATACAATCCATTAAGTACGATTGTAAAATGTAATTAACCAGTCTGTAAGAATAATACAAAATGTCTGTTCCAGGTTGCGATCCATCAATTTTCTGCTTAAATTAAAGAGGGGAGATTTACATTGTGCAAAATTTACTTAAAACTCAAGAACTTGAAAAGACAGGTTTCCCCTAGAACAGCATTTTCATTCTCTTTCATGTGGAACAACCCTCCTCTGGGGTGGAAAATTGAAATTTTAACAGTAGCAAATCACTGTCTCTACCATCCGCTTTCCCCCCCTTCTTCCTTTCCTTGTCTACTGCAAGACAGTAAATTGACAGAGCAAGATGCAGAGCATGAACAACACGGCCAAACTAGCAGATTTTATAATGAAGAGAGGCGGCAAAGCAAAGCTTTAACGCACGGTGAAATACATAACATTATAAAAATCCAGATATCAATACTGAGCCGCTGTAGAAGGCCCGCGGGGTCTATATTCCAAGACAACTTATTTAACTTGACAAATATGAGTGTGGTAATATTGACTCTGTTCCTCATACAGAAAACCCTTGTGCGAGTGAAATACGAATGGCTTTACAGTAGTGGGACTGACACCTGGGCAGGAAACGGCTAATAACTCTTGCCACCTAATTTCACAGGAGGCTCGTGAGAGTGAACTGTGGACAAACGGCAACAGTGTGCAAGGAAGTACCGTCAGACGGCTGCGTCAGAAGCATCAGTGTGCACAGATGGGAAGGATCTGCAGTCAGGCTTAAAAGGACAGATGGTTTGTGTCAAGTCAAAGGGGCGAAGAGGTCCGCTGTGGTGCACGACTTCTTCATGTCGTCTTCGTGTCAGCCACAAAAGTGGAGAAACGTACACCAACTATTTGAAATTTCACATTAATAAAATCTGACGACACTTGAATAAATCCTAAAAACAAAAAATAAATAAATAAAATCGCCCCGAGTGACGCAGGTTAAAAGTCTAAATAATCCAACAAACGTCAGCCGGCCAGGCTTTTCATTTGAGGTTTAAAACATTTACCTGACTCGCCAAAATGTCTAAGAGAAAGGTAAAAAGAAAAAGATAAGGGGGCAAGAAACGGGCAGAGTGAGGAAGCGTGTTGACAGACCGGAAAGTGAAACTGCATTTGTTACTTACAGGGTAAAGTCGTCACGTGTTGCTCTGTGACGTGTACCGTTTGTAACCGTTTGTTCTCTTTAAATGGTGACAACGTATTAGAGTAGCACTTGTGTTACGTTGTCATGCAGTTGTCAAGGAAGGCTGACAAACGGTTATTAGGGCTTTGCTGCCGTTCCGTGTCTGATCCCCAGGAGTAAGTTTAAAACGGTGAGACTGATGATATTCTTCAGTATATCTTGTCAACAAGTCTGGTGGTATTCCATACTTTTCCCCCCATTGTCAACAGCTCCCATGAAAAGACCAAAACCGACAATACAACCCGTCTGTGGCTCTCAGACATCTCTAAAAAAAAAAAAAACAGGTCTTGAATGTATTTTCTTTCATTTGTAAAAAAAAAAAAGAAAGAAAAAATACACTTTCAGCCACAGATTTGGTGCTCAAGTGAGTATTTACGGAAGCAGGATGGATGTACGTGGGATTGACACAAAATAAACCATAGCAGCCACAATCGTTGTAATAAATAAAGGCACATGTCACCCACCGCAATCGTGTGGCTCATTAGTGTGATTTTAGTAGCTTTTGGACAACAATAGAGCTCTATGGCACAGAGGAATAAGATACATCAGGCTTTGGATACACGGGAAATGCTTATTAGCTGGGATCAATACACTGTTAGTTCCGGTCTTTTCATGGGAATCTGTCGACAATGAGAAAAATAAAGAACATCACCAGACTTCTGCTTTGAAAACGTGCTTGGACCCACATTTTTTCCTGCATAAATACATAAATCAAAAGAAAGACAGTCCCGCAGAACATTAACAATACCAGCTGCTGAGCCGACATGGAACAGATGTAGCCAACGTGCAATTTCGGTGGATTCTCGTGTTCAAATGAGCTCTGCTGAGACTTTGGAATATTCCAATCAATGGCAACTTCATGATCCTGAGTGAGTGCAAATCAGCAGCAGAGGGAATGAAATGAACAAGGAAGCCTTTTAGTTTAGGCCTGAAATATTGTCAAGTCAACGTGCACACTGGTGCACAGCAACACAGATATGTGGAGTCCAATAAATGGAGAGTATTGAAATCGCAAAGGACGCAATAATACCTTGCTCGTCTTTCAATAAATGTATCACTCTGAAGAACACCAAACACCGATGAGAACTAAGAGATTAAAAAAAAATGTACTTGCCGTCAGTGCAGCTGTCATTTTGCTGGATATACTCTGCAGAGTACCTGTATAAAAGTAACATTAGGAATGACTAATAAAATGTATAATTCACAATCCTCCACATTGTGAATAAATGTCTATTACACCATGACAAGTATTATGTAAGGGTCCTCATGTAATCAAGAAGTTCCTTTATCAACCCATCTCAACACCTCTGTTATTATTAAATGCAATTAAGCATAAAATTATTTAAGCAAAACAGCGGGTGGTTATAAGGCAGTATGCTGCAGTTGTTTTAGGTCAAGACCTTTTTTTTCTTAATTACTTCACTAACGATAAAACTGAGGATTTTGTCAGGGACAACCTTGCTGGAAATAGATAATAAGCTTCGTTTGTGTGTAAAAAGCTACATGTTGAGCGGTAACATCTGCTGCCAACTCTACAATATAATGATCTGCAGTAGATTATTAGGGCCAACTGTTTTAGTGAAATGCACCTGTTTTATGGCGTTATAAAGCTCACAACAGCACACGGTATGAAACTACAGTGATCAATGGCAACATGGTTATAGACGTTGGACGAGGATTTCACAGAACATGTTCCATCAGTGATATTAGAGCAATTCAACAGCAAAAAACGATCAGACGGCGACAGTCTTTGGATGCAGACGTGACTTATTTAATCACCATTAATACGTAGGAACATGTGTTTTTCTGCTGTCCTTGGATTGTTAAGGCGCTTAAGAATCGGTCGGTGTAAAAAGATTTTTAAAAAAATACTCTGATCTTATGTTGCTTAAGCAGTTTGTTTCTCCTCATGAGAGACGTCCAAGCACTTCAAGTCTCTCGGCTCTTCAGTTCATAGTTTACATGGTGAATGATGATTCAAACACATGAATGAAAACATCAGAAAGGAACGGAGACAGTTCCACCACAGAACTCTCGCCCTGCTCCTCAAAAATGTTTTCGCGTTTCAAATAAAACACAGATCTGGGTTTCGGAAATGTGGGGCGATCAATATTAACAAGATTCAACGGGGAACACTGACCTTTGATATCAGACACCACCAGGCGTGTTGTTGCTGTTGGATGGAACCCTTTAACTTTAGTCGAACGATTACATCCCACTCGCTGAAATGAGAAAACTTGTTGTGGTACTAATGTCATAACCTATGCCCGTGGGATATGTTTAAAAGGAATATCATGATGGGAGCAGCAGATATGTATCACTAGAGAGCAACAGTTAATTGATTTATCACAAGAAAATAAATCGTCAGTTGATTTGATAGTCGATAAATAGTTTGTCATTTTTCAAGAAATACCAAACATTTGACGGTTCCAGGTTCTGAAACGTTGCAATTATCCGATTTTCTGGATCTTACATTATAATGAATTGCTGTAATTTAGCAGTATTTTGGGCTTTTGGACTGTTGGTCAGACAACACAAGAGATTCGATGACGGCACCTTGTGCTCTAGGATATTATGACGAGCATTTAAAATCGACCAAACCACACATAGATAATGAAAATAATTGCTGCAGCCTTATATAATCCCAAAATGGCAAATCTATGCAAAACCATATATAATAAACTGATGTTCAGTGCAACTTTGTTCCACTATGAAGTCGAATTAGAAAGGTCTAATGAAAGATGCTATATGCCTCTTTATCAGAGACATTCTGACATGTCACAGTAGGAAAAGCTGATGTGTAAATCATAAAACTTACTCGTAATATAATATATATTAATATAATTTAGCTGCTTCCGTTTCAGGGTCCTGGCGTTGTGCACGCCGGCACACGCCGATACTGTCATGGCTTACCGGGACACATTATTCCTGTTATTAGTTAGATTAGTCGGGGAACGACTTCTTAAAGTCCTTTCAATGGAAGTGCGATGAATAATTCAGCATTTTTGTGAAAGTACCTCTTTCACAAAAATGCTGAACTATCAGCCTTGACATTGCATAGATACAAGGTTTTCAGTTAAAGATAAAAAGGGGCATAAACAAAAGGTCAAGTGTCAATGACGGCCAACAGCATCATAAAATAAATGAAAGCATACTGCTAAATATAGTGTTTAAGCAATATACTAGCTTACTAAATATAAAAGACCATTTTCTTCTTGTTAAATCCAAGCGCTGTGCCAAAGTCTTCTAAAAAGCAACAGCCTCTCAGTTTTGTGCTTTAAAGAGCAAAGAGTGTTTTTCCTCCCTCTGTGCCATGGCCAGCTCTTAGGTTATTTATAATAGCCGTTATTAAAATGGTGTGTTAATGCTTTGCATGATGCACTTCTCAGCAGTTTGGAAATTTTGCCGAACTCCATACTTTCCGTTTTATCCCCCGTCCCAAAAAGAACAGCTTTCTACTTTGCTAAATTTGCTTCCTACTGTAGATTTGAGGCATATCTGTTAGTATATGTTGATTTCCTTCCTCGCTGCGACCTTCTTCATGCAAGAGCCCCCTGACCTACAAGGAGTATTTGAGATGCCCGATGTCCCACCGTAATCAGCATGTTACAGCCAACGTAACCACTTATCCTAATGAGGTCATTAATTAAGCAAATTAAAGCGTTCGTTATAAAGTTTTTCAATGTCATACATCCGCATAACACATGGGCAGAATTCATACGATCCGATTTTTAAGCATAATGACGAGACAACGGTCTTAAGATGTAAATACGTGCAGGAAAATGCCACAAGATCTCGTTAGCTCATCCACTCTGAAGGGGAACGCGGGGATTAACAACCACCGGCGTTACGACGTTCTCGTCTGTACCATTCTCCAGTTCTCGTGTTCACAAGTGAATGTGTCGACGTGCAGGTGAAACCATGACAACACACGTCATTCCGCCTGGCACCTAACATATCGGAGGGACATTAAACATGGATCATGTCCCCAAAAGTAGGCCACCGCAGCTCCAGACACCTCCAGAAAAGTGCTTCGTGCCGCTTTAATACTCCAAATGGCAATCTTACAGTAGCACATTGTTCCAGACGGCAACCATGAACCATTTTAAAGTTTAAAACCTCAGAAATGTGCCCCTTCTTTCACCTGGCTTGCTTATTTGCTGATTGTCAGGAGGCAGAAGGAATTAGTGAATATGTATTTGTATTAGTATTTGTGTGAGCGGACAGCGAACACATGGCATAGCAAAAAAAGTGTGTGGATCTGCGTGCAAATTGGCAAAACACCTGCCTTAATCTTTTTTTTACTATTATTATTATTATTATTATTATTATTAGCCAAGAGCAATGTTCAAAAAGTATTCAAGTACCAGGCTTCTTATTTTTAGCTGGCACTGACTGTGGATCACTGTAATATTACATAACACAGGCTTAATTATGCCTTTGATGATTGTTACAGAGCTCAACTGAATATTTGAGTTTTACATTCCGTCTATATGGTGTTCCGACGTGCATTCGACCGATATTTGAAACAGACGTCGATAGCAAATCTATTTAGGTTACGCTACGAGATTCAAAGCGATTCAGATTCCACAAACATACTGGATACTGGATTCCGAGAAAAAGCTAATTAACCAACCATCACTTTAGTTTGCTTCCTTATCGATTCCTTGGTGATGTCCGACATAAGACAGTACATTGTTATTTGTGCAAGATGCATTTGTATTGTATAAATATCTGGTGCTGAATGTTGATTTCAGCGGAGCTCCTGGAACTTTTAAGTAACAAGCTCCAGCACTCCTGGTGGAATACGTTCTGAAAATAAGCATGGCTGTATATTCCAGTGTACTACAGGTGTAACGATTGGGGCAGGACGTCAGCAGTGAGCACAGAGACCATGTCTGCCCTCTTGTTTACTCATGTTTTGCCCAAATGGCTCACATAATGCACACAGAAAGCTGTAAAAGTGAGTGACAAGCACCTCTAAAAATACACCAACTCGCATGGAACTTAACATCACACAGACACTTTACAAAAAAAAAAGGGGCACGACAACAGACGCATGCTTTCAAAAACAGTCCCACTTGTCCCAGATAATGTATTCCACTAAAGCAAGGCAGTCCAGCTCATCAGTTCAGGCGTGACTTTAATGTATAATCTCAATTTCTTGATTTTCTTTTCTTCCCCCCTCACAGTTCAGACGGAAGCTGGTGTCTCTGAATCCCAAACCAGCTTCAAAGCACTGAACAGCCTGGCCTCTTGAGATAGGTTACTGTTTCACGTTGCATTGGTTACCATGTCACAGTCCCTCCGGCAAGCCTTGAAACATGCTTCCGTTGTGCCTGTTTAACCATGCTAAATCATTATTCCACTCTTGGGTGTTTTGACATTTCAGTAATTAAGCAATTTCCCCTTTCTATTTGTAGCCCACCGTACAATCACAATCATGTTGTATTGCTCCCAGCTATGGAACACTCCACTTAACACCCATTGGGAGACACATTGGAATTTCTTTTTTTTTTATATATATTATATATAAAAAACATACCCAGATTTGGGATTACTTAATACCTATGGGGTCGAGTCATGTTACCAGTAAAGCTTCTGTGGGGGAAAACTGCATTATGCAGAAGTGAAAGTGGAATAACCAATTAATTGCATTTGAAATATTTCCTAAACATGCAAATTGAGCATCAGCGTCTCTGAGTGTTCAGGATTATCTATAAATATGAATTCTGAGAAAAAACAAACCAACTGTGTTTCTTGCGACAGACATTACCGGGAGCATGTTAACATGGATTTGGTTTTGCCACAGATGTCTCACTGTTTCATACCACTCTTGTTTCACGACCCACAAAGGCTGCAAGCTGAATAGTCATCTCATTTACCAAACATGCATTCTGTTAAAATGATACAGTGCTATACCTAAGCTCTTATGCATGGGTTGGAAACTATTCAAGAGCACATAATTCATAAGTTAAATTGCCATGAAGAAGAAAAAAAAAAAAATGGCATTCTGATTTCTGGAGTATGTCATGAAGGAGATCAAGCAAATGACATGTTCATTGTTGTTTCAGCAAAACAACTTAATGATTGAATGCTCTTTTAGAAGTGTCACAGGAGTATTTGCTGGCTCATAATTTGGTTCCAGAAGCTGGAAACAATTTCAGCTACCTGTCAGTCAATAAAGTAATTGGCTGTTTCAGGTGAGCGTTATGAGGGAGTCATTAAAATAAAGCCGCTTTGTGGCGTAATTAGTCAAATTAAGTTAATACTAATACAGACAATATCTTGACTTATCTAAAGGATCTATTATCAAAAGCATGCATCTTTTATACGATAGGTATGATTTGCTGCTCAATCAAGTTTTTAATCCGCATTTAAATTTAGCTTTTATTGTGAAGTACAACAGATTATGTTCAACCGTGTCCTATAAATGAGAAGCAGGTGTATCATATCATCAGATGTTCATTGTTTAATACTTTTGAGAAAACCAAAGTAACTGAAAACTGTATCTTACAACAATGTTTTAACAAAAAACAGACTAGAATGTCACCTGGGTCCAGATGACATTTTCATTTGGCTCATACATTCAAAATTAAACTGGGATGGGAAAAACCGAATGCAGTTTTTAAACCAGGAGAAATGGGGCAGAGGCTGCAAGTACAAGTCTTTAAAAACAAAAAGTTCACAGCCCAAAACAACTGAATTGACCAACAAAAAAAAAAAGAAAGACTACGCTGATTCGTCTGAAGATTATGAGTGACTTCGCAGATTTGTCTCAGTCAGGATTGTCATGCTCCAAACGGCCGACCTTAATACCTAACATCACTGCACAGGGCGCGGCTACAAGCGAGGACCGGGATGCCTCCGAGGTTCCACATCTCTTGGCATCCGGCCAACATGATCCAGATTCATTTACAAGGAGAGCAGCAAGCACACCAGCAGCTAGGCATCCTGTGCTGCCAACACTGCACATAACCAGCCGCAAGAAGCCCGAGTCGAGTCGAGGCTGCCAGGGAACATTTTTAAATTACGACCGTCACGTCACTAAACACAGAGATCCAGTGTGAGACGTTGTCACGGGGCTTCGTCCTGTTGTCAGTTTGGAGTCGTTATTAAGAAGAAAAATTATTTCACATGATTTATGGCATGGGCACTGATCAGTCAACGGTGCCAATTACTCCTTTAATATCAATCTGTGATAGTCGCTGATTCAACATATTTAAAAAAAAAAAAAAAAAAGGTACCCTGTGGAATTCTTGTTTTAAATTTACCGCTACACATCAAAGTGGAATTTGGTTAATTTTGAGACGTCACCTTGTGGCTTTAGGAAACCGATTGGTATTTTTCACAATTTTTTCATATTTTACAGTCTAAATTCATTGAGAACATAATCAGCAAAACATTTGAAACTTGCATTGTTTATATCCAAGGTTGCTAGCTGTTCTCTTCTTCCAGCCTTTTCTTAGCGCTTTACCGCCACCGTGTGTGTGTGTGTGTGTGTGTGTGTGTGTGTCTCTCTCTCTCTCTCTCTCTGGGGCGGCTGTGGCTCAGTAGGTACAGCAGGTTGTCCGGTGATCACAGGGTTGGCAGCTCCTCCTGTCCACATGTCAAAGTGTCCATCGGCAAGACACTGAGCCCCGAATTTCTCCTGATGGTCAGGTCAGCACCTTGCATGGTAGCTCGCCGCAGTGTGAGTCAATGTGCGAATGAGAGGCAGATTGTATAGTGCTTTGGATAAAAGCGCTGCATAGATGCAGCCATCAATCAGGGGAGTAACATCAGTCGGAGGAATAGCATGAAACTGGCAGAAGTAATGTGAATTGCATCACTCTCATGCTTGCGTGTCCTCGTGCACGGGCACAAGGTGCTAAATATTGCTCCATAGCACTAACAACTCCACAAGGTCCCTATAAAGCTGCACTAATCAATATTCTTTATTAACCAATAAGCAAAGCAATATGTGTAATGTGAAAGGGGTCACTAACAGTGACAATGCTGCACAGAATTATCCTAAACTCTGCGGTTCCCTTCGGCCCCTTTCAGCCTTTTATAGATAATTGTTTTGGTTCTGGACCAGATTCAGCTCTCATCAACCTAATTTCCAGGAATACCAGGCAGCTGCTTTCATCAAAAAGCTCCGATAAGCCTACTGTACCCTGCCTACCCTGCACCAAACAGCAGACGTACAGACTAGACACGGTGGAGCATCTAGCAGATAAGGGGCCAAATATTTCGCTCAGGAACCTGTGGAGACTGGACGGTGGTCAGCTGGATGTGTAAATAAGCAACTGTTTGCCAACACATTCACCATAACTTTACAAGGTAATATGTCAGATGTTTTAAGCATGTTCTGCTGCACCCTAGTGGCCACAAATATGTGAATGCAGCTTTAATGGTCACATGTCATTACTATAATAGCTCGGAGAAGAGGAGTTGTATAACATATAATCATTTAGAGTAGATTTATACGACACTATCATGGATACCTTCTGGTTCAGGCATTTTGGCAGCAGGCTTTAGTTTATTTCAGACCCCATGGAGCATATGTGTTTTAGTGCTGTGCGTTCAATCAATTGTTCTGTTGCCAGAAGTATTCACAGAGGTGGCCTACGTTGGAAAAGGGGTACCGCTCCGTTTTGCACTGCTGGGGTTATTCTGCAGGAACTTAAATAAAAAAAAAAGGAAGCTTTGCGCTTTTGAGGAAAAGACTGGATTCCGGGCAGGCGTTGTGCCAAAGATAATGACGTTTCTGAGGAGGCAAACTGGTGCAAAAAACAGAGAAACATCATCATACCACCTTAGTAGCATATTGTTATGAGAGTGTTCCTGTTTGCTAATTGTGCTGGGATTAACGGCAGACACATCTCTGGCAAATCATACGTGAAGAGTGTGGGAGAAAATGAGAAGTAGCTTAAGTGGGTGAATGACTGAGCGGGCAAGTGTGTGCATTCGAGAGAGAGTGAGATGGAGGGGGGGGGGCAGCAATAAATCTAGGACAGGCACTGACTGCAGGGTGAGGGGTGGGAGGCATAGTGAGGTAGAGAGGATTTCAGAGAGAGAAAGCAGAGCTGAAGAGGGAGGGAGGTAAAAGCAGTCGCAGAATAAAAGAAGACAGCCTCAAACGCATGGTTCTTATTGTGAGCTGGGGGATTTGATTTATATTAATCATGCAAAGGGGCAGGCGGAGCTCACTGACTTGAGAACACAAGGTGTATCAGTTGGCCAGAGTCTTCCACCACTATCGAGTGAACGTTTTTACCAGCATTAATTTTATTTTAATTTCAGCTGCCTGACCAGAGGAATCATTCCAGTGCACGTAGGACTTTACTGTCTGGGGAGACCTGCCTCATCCGACTTGAAGAAGCTGCCAACACAACAAAATGACTTCACTACAATGGACAGTGGAGCGCTGCAGTCCCAAGATAGTATAAAACCGGTTTCTGAAGTGTGAGGTAGTGCTAGGTTTGTTCAGAAAATTGCTCAGAATATGAAAAGACAGTCAATACTGCCCGCTTTGGTAGCAGCATTCAAAAGCCATTGAATGCCAGCATTTTGCTGAGGATAGAATAATCACATACTCTACACCAGATAGATAGTCAATAGAGCTGGGAACCTTAATGCTTTTTGGAACAAAGCGAAATGCATCTAATATCCAGTGTCAAAAGTTGATGACCTGATTTGTAATCGTAACCACTTATTCTTTAATCTGATAGACCCCGACTCAAATCAATACTTTTGTTAAAGTGGTTATAACAATTATTTTTATGTTAACGACGGCTCACATGACTAATTGTATGTGAAAGGGTTCACACTCGGTGACAAATATCACCTGGCTCTGCAGTTCCTCTTGGCTCTACAAAGATTTGTTTTAGCACCTTTATGCTCATTGCTTTGTGTTTTTACAGGCCACAGCTTTACAGTTTTGGTTGACCAGGACTAGACAGCAGACAGACTACTTAGCCGCTAGCTGGTGAACAAAGTGAAGCATTTAGCAGCTTGAGAGACAGATCTTTCCCTGAGGAGTTGGTAGAAAGCAGAAATAGAGCTGAAGGGAGAGTGACTACTGGACTTTAAAGAAAACAGTGTTTGAGTAATAAGGTATTGGAAATAGTACTGTTTTTGTAGCCAAAAAAACTCAACCCAATACCACATACATGAAGCAAAAGTCCTGCCCACCTAACTCATTCAAAACTGCCAAACTGGAAACTTTTATTTTCTCCAATCTTCCAATTACATAACAACTGTGATTTAGAGGCCCCAAGGATTACAGTTGCTATGGCATTCAAATTCAGGGTTAAAGGGCTGCACTCATGTAGCGCTCGTCGACCTCAGCGGACAAAGTGCTTTACAATTTGCAATTTTCAATCACCCACTCGTACACAGCGATGGCGACGGCCGGCGTTCTACATCTACCTCCAGATGTATGGTGAGTCCACGTGTCTTGAGCAGTCCTTTATATGCACTGACTGATAATGACCATCAGGGTGACGTCGTTAAGTAATGTCACTCAAAACTTTTATTTTGAGATGTTGCTGCCTTGTCGGTTAAAAAACCAACATAAAAACTTGTGCCACCACCCAACCAGGCTCACAGAAACACAGAAACAGCCAGTGTATTAGACTAGACTCCATGGCAAGAAGTTAAAAGAGGTACCAACGACTGATTTCACTGCTTTCACACATCCTGTGATTAAAAAAAAAGAGAAAAAAAAGAAAAGTAAAACACTTTCTTTCAAGGTGTTCAGTCTTTGGCAGTCGTGGCTTGAACACAGTTTATTTTCTTGTCTTAATGTCTGTCCAGTTAATTTAACTGTAGCAGCTGAGGCTGCCTAATTAATGGTTCCGCTCTAGCTGGAGATAGTCTGTGGCTGTCTGCATGGAGAGCAGCCAGACATTGGGCACAAAACCACTCCCCACAGCAGCCCCAGCAACTTGGCCACTAACTGACGGTATCGACCTCTCTGGCTACAAGTGAGAAGCCGTTTTCTGTTCAATGTGCTATTAAATTGCCCCCAGGGTACGAACCTCCCTTTATTCTTCTGCTTTAATTATATTTGAAATACTTTCTTACACATTTAGCACTTTGAAACTTTGCTTTATAACTCGCTTAAAGTTTGTCAGCCACAAATTTATGACCACTGACAGGTGAGGTGAATAACATTGTTTATCTTGTTACAATAGTACCTGTCAGTGGGGGGGGTGTACTAGGCAGCAAGTGAACATTTTGTCCTCCAAGTTGATGTGTTGAAGCAGGAGAAATGGGAAGGATGGGAAAGACGAAGGATGTTTGGCAAGGGTCAAACTGTGACGGCTGGACGACGGGGTCAGAGCATCTCCAGCACTGCAGCTCTTGTGGGGTGTTCCCGGTCTGCAGGGGTCAGGACCTACCAAAAGTGGTCCAAGGAAGGAGAACGGCTCAACCGGCAACAGGGTTATGGGCGGCCAAGGCTCACTGATGTGCGTGGGGAGCGAAAGCTAAAAAATCCCTCTTTTCAGCTTTGTGACAATGCGTTCTTCAGCTAATTCAATGGGTTTGTTCATGGTTTGTTTAAGTGGGAGACTTTTATGTACCCACAAAGAATCACCTCATCCTTCAGTTTATCTGAAAATTTCCAAATGTCCAAATTTGCAGACACGTGGATTTCTTTGGACATCGATGGTAGGCAAAAACTGACAACATTACTCAATGTAACTTCTACTCCAGTTTACTCCATGACACTAACCTTTCTAAATTCATACGGGTCAAGGGTTAATGTGTAGAATGTGACTTATCTACAAAACACGCAAACATGGGTTGCAACCTCATTTTGCCAATAAATGAAAAGAGATATACGATACAATATGTTGGCTGACAGCGAGAATCATCAGTAGGTTGACACACAAGCCTTACTTACACAGTGGGCCGAACACTGGGACTGAGGGGGTTAAATCAATCCACGGTTGCACGCGTTTCTTGCCATTTTTGTCTAAGTCAACCACCTATTTTGCCACCTTGTTCACTCAGTAATTGTATGAATGTTAATATTTTAAAAAGGGGTATTACAGAGTGGATCAATCTCTATGTTTTCAGAGCACAAATCCATTTTAACAAAGCAGCAAAAGGCCAAATCCCATCAAAGTGTTGCATGAAAACGCATCGTCGAAAGTCAAGTTTGAACCACTGGACAGGTACGTCAGGGTCCACAGTGAATACTTTTCTAATTAAAGCACCTGATTGAATGGAGGCCACCCAGGTGATTTTAATGTGATTTAAATTTTAATTGAAATGGTGTCTTGAGGGCCAGTATAATTTAAATAACATGCTATTATTCATAGTTTTTATCACAGGTCCCAATTATTGCAACTTGTCAGTTTTCATTTTTTCTTTAAGCAATTATGAAGCAAAAAGCAATTATAGACTGTGTCTATTGATTTAACTGTTTCAATTGTTTCTTTGTTTGACAAGTATTAAGCCTCGACAGGTAGTCTTTTTTTCTTTTTTAAATGATGGTGAATATTTTCAGACAACAGATTGTGACTCTGTCAGAGACTTGAAATGGTGTGGTTGCTTTAAACCTAACAGCTACATGTAATAAAGAAGGATTCATGGATTTAAAACACTGCACTTACAATAGTTCAGTTTTACTTATATAGCGCCATATCATAAAGTTATCTCATAGCACCTGTTCATATAGAGCAGGTCTAGACCGACTGTGTACAGAGGCCCAACAAAGTTGCCATGTTTTTGGTCTTAACAGCACAACTGAACACAAAATGTGACAGCAAACGCAGCTGTGTCAAATCATATTATAAAAAGGTATTACAGTGAAGAGGCTACAGAAGGGCAACCGTTGAGGCACTTTGCTATTTGAACTGGAGCCACGTAGAGCTCAGATTATCCAACTGTTAACTCGCTGTTGATCACCAGGCGCTCCGCTAGTTACAAGACAGATACGTTTGCAAGTAAAATACATACACGGAGACCGTTTTTTTTTAGGTTGATTACAAGCCAATGCTATAGGAGGATGGGGGTGATGGGGAGAGGGATAATTGTGAAACTGAGCCAATCGTTCTTTCTAAATGGCCAGCTAACAGGATAAGCAGTAAATTAACTGCAGGGCAAGAGTTTGATTACAAGCTCACTGAATGTAATTTCAGCCAAGTACGGGTAATCATTGTGTTTGACATACATTTCTCAATCTAAGTTTGCAAAATCTCGAGGATCTACTGAGCTCACTGTGCAGCATAAAGGAAACCACGGAGTAGTCTGCTGCCAAATATTGAGATCAGAAAAGTTATATAGAATTTGCATGCATTGATTACTGAACGGGCCTACAGGAAACCGGCTCAGGAGCCCTGCAAAATGTCAGTGAAAGAAAGGCAAAACGACGACTAGGAGCCAACCAACAAAAATGCAACTTGTTCACAAACAGGTGAAAATCATCCACAAATGGATACAACACGACGACAAAGAGATGAAAAATGGTTAAAGAGATGCAAAACCACCACAAATTCAAGCAAAATGAGGTCCACAAAGACAAACAAAACGGCGATAAAGACAATCAGAAGGACTACGAGATACAAAACGGCTACAAGGAGACGCTGCTGCATCATTCAGTCCGAATGTTTTGCTCCTATGTAGAAGGGGGGGGCTTTTACATGTGGGTCCCATGTCTCATTATCCAGCCATGATAATATGGCATGAGAAGACCTCTGGTTGGCCTGCGTTCATTTACCGAAGTCTTCAGACCGTTTGCATTAACGTGTCCGAAATTTGTGAAAGGGTTAGTCATTACCAAAATGATGCCCACATACAATAAGTCACCAACTTTGTGTTTGTAATAATGGTGACTTCAAGATGAAAACTGACGTCTGAAACCTCAACGTGCTGTTGGATCTGTGCCAGTTTATTAATCAGCAAGTTGAAACAATGTTCAGACAGTGCGGTTAAAGTCCTGCAGAGATCAATAATGCTTAAAGAGAAACGTATCCCGTGTTCGCTAATAGTCACACTAAGTGTCAGAACAGCAAATGTTGAGCAAGGAATCCCTTTGTGGCTTTTAATATTTTAAGAAAGAGCATGAGAAGATGATCTAAGGCTTGCACTTCGACTCGCACTAAAGTCACAGTCAAAAAATAACGAAAGGAACATAATGGACAGAATGGCTTGTTGAAAACCGCACGCTCAGTAAAGTGCCGAGAAATCTCCCCTCAGAGATCTGAGCGCGACTGTCGCACCCTCCCAGGAGTTTGGTGGTGGCCATGCATTTTGAACAGCAAAAAAAGGCCTTAAGAAACATATTTGGCTTCTGGAGAAACAAAATATAAATAATTACATAAACTCTGCCCAGAGGTGAAGATTTGGTTTGTGGATTTTTGTCCAAGTGTATTGACTCAACTAGGACAACCGACACAAACATGACACTTTCTGAGCTGCACATGAATTTTTACTCCTCCAAAAAAAAAAAAAAAAAAGGTTCTATGTACTTGTTGCAAACTGAAGTACTGCAGTATTAAGTAGAAAAGCTCCAAAACGTCCCCCGCCCCCCACCGCTGTAACATGACTACATGCTGCAAATTAAGATGGGCATAAATTCCATTTTGAACCTCTGTTAACGTCAGGATCAGTTATTTTGCCTGACTGCTTGATGGATTGCAGAGATTCATATGGTCACACTTGTGTAGGCTTCTCAGGCCAACACTCTTCCATTAGCCGATTTGAAAAAGAATGTTCTGGGAGGACGCATGCCGGTGCAACTTAACAAAAAAAATAAAAAATGTGTTGCAGCCGCCATGAAAGCAAAGATTGAATACAAGTTTGTACAATTCAGAACTGGGCTGCAAGGCATCTCGCACAACATCAACAGCTGACAAGAGCTGTGTTTAAATTGAGTACTCTAATACCTATTTATAATGGATTAACAGCCAGATGGAGCAACAGTGGATCAGCAGTCAGACTGACGGTGTGTGGATCACATGTTAATGCTCCGCCAGCCAACAGTCATGGGAGAAAGTTGGTCTGCGCCGATGTTCAACACAGAAATGCCATCATGTGGGTGGTTTACTGATTAAATCTCAATCAGGGCTGCTCAGAGCAATTTTAAACACAGCTCGTTATTTATGGGTGTCTGGGAGGTATTGTCACCGCCTCAACAAGCAAATCTGAGGCAAATTAACGAGGGAAAGGAAATGATGGGGGTTTGTGAAATACTGACCGAAAAGCTGGTGTAGCCTGCGGGATTGATGGACAGCTGAGATGGGTTAAAGGTTTGTGGAAATGCATCCAGAACTCCAGAGGCTAATTTGTCTTCCAAGGCAAACCATAACCATATGGACAGGAAAGAGCTGGGGACAACTTACGTCGGAGCCTGATACGTGTGGGGAGGAAAAAAAGCTTAAGGTTGTGCATAAATCTCTCTGGCGAGATAACATCCTGTACGATTGCGGCTGGTGACTCAAATCATTGGGGAGGACGGGAGGAAAACCAGCCCAAAGCATCATGTTATTCTCCCCCAAAATCATCCTTAAAATAACTTAAAAATCACAATAACCTGAATATCCTCCAGTCTGATCCATCCAGTCCCACGTGAGCCGAGCGCAGCAGCACACCACCGCCGTCCCATCGTGCGTCCAGTCCAGACAGTTGAGGAAGCGAGGACTCCCCAGCGGCGTCCTGCCACTGCCGAAAATCCGAGATCCACCCTCGGCATTAGCTTCACAGTCCTCCTGGGCTGCGACAACATACTAACCGTCGCGTTGGCTAATGCAAGTAGCTAGATATTACGATTTAAATATTACCATTGGGCCAACACAATGTCAACATTGTATTCTGGGTGTTGGTTGTTTAGGCAGGACATCGTCCATTGGGGCACCATTTTACCTGTTCTGGCCAAAATCCAATTAGCAAGAAACAAAATGTACATTATATTGATGAGATCCCGTCCTCCGCTTCACACTGTTTGGCCCTTTTAGTCTGTCGCTACATTTCGTCTCTTCAGTGGAAATTTAAGTCACATGCGTGATCATAATTTATTTGTTATTGTCCGTCTCAAAAGCACGTTGTTTTAGTTTGTTTTTAATATCGATACACCAACTTCTCCGCCTCAGCCAAGCATAAAAGCTTTTTGGCAATATTTAGATTGTGTCATTTTTTTATATATACACAGACACTTTGAGCTTCTATTTTTATTAAAATTTTTGCATGCTATAACTATTACTACTTGTTTTTGCACCGTCACCTTTGCTGCTGTAACACTTCAATTTCTCCGCTGAGGGTCTAATAAAAGGTTCCTTATCTTAATCGAGTGGTTTTTCCCAATGTGGCTTCAATATGGACGAACAACTGCCTGCCTTTATTATCCACTGTGTTTCCAACTGTGTTGATCTTATGACTCAGACTTACCTCTGATTATCTTCTGTTGCAGCTCTTTTACTCAACTCAATTCAGCTTTTTTGACTCCTCGAAAAGAATACTTTGAAAGACAGAAGAATTCAGTTTTATAGTCAAGTCCCAGGTAGCTCAAGCGGTACGCACACAATTCAGTTCAACAGCTCACAGTTCTCTGCACGCACAATAGTTTTGACAAACCTTTGCAGAGAGTCAACGAAAATGTACAAAAATAAATAAATACATCTTTATTCCTTTTTAGGCCTAAAATGTGCGAAACAGGTGTATTCAGTTTCGCCATTCTTTGTTCATTTTATGTTCTTGTGATCGTTTCCCCCAATAGTTTTCCTTTCAAAATGCAAAACTAGACAAATAATCTTACTGTCGAAGGGGAAACCTTAGGCCCAGAAAACCAAACAGAGGAACTAAAATGAAAATGTAAGCATCTCAGTAAGTAATTTCAACCAAGTTTAGACAAAGACATGTCTACTGTATGTGGTTATTCCCAGTTATCGGACTCACTGTATGTGCAGAAAGGAAAGAAGAAGGTCTGCGGTAAGATTAAAACAAACTGTACTTTGTGGTTTGTTGGAAAATCAGTCCGAGCTGTCACACACAGGATTCGCTGCTTTTTGTCACAGCAAACATACATCTGACAACTAGCTACTTGTGGCCAAAAAGACAGGAAAAGCATTCCCCTGTCAAACAAGCTGAAAGCCCGCTTGTAACAAAAGTGCTAAGCTTACAGTAGTGCATATTAAGTTCAACCTGCAGGATATTACTTTAAAGTCAACTTTAGTCAAAAATTGGAAAATCGTTGTGGGAAATAAACGGAATAAACTAAATCTGTGATTTCAGTTTAGTCTTGCATGATTTTTGAATGCCTGGTAAGAAAAATTTAAATGAATAAATTGGGTATGCCCCCTTTATCGATGCCCCCACCATCAATTTTCAGCGTCATACCATTTCAAAGATTCTATTCCGTTTTGTTTGTAGTTTTCAGTGGCACGTGTGATGAGCCCATATTAATGTGACGACGGAAATGATCAAATTAATACTTTCTTAAAATAAAAACAGATGTGTTTGATCTGCCAACACCACCAGCAGACATTTTATACTTAAGAAGTACCTTCTAAAGATTATGTTGAGAGAGATTCTCTTCTTAGGCAGATTCAAGTTTGAATATTACACCATCATGGAAAGTCCTTAATGCTAGCACTTGATGAATCCCATCATGCATTTCACAGAGAATAATAAGACCTGTGGGAGATAATCAAAGCTGGCAGCCACAAATCCAGGTGCACCAATTAACAAGAAATAAACATGATAAGATTATAATTTATTTCTACGTGTCCAAGCTTTCTTTCCAGTCCAAATTTAAATCAGTACCAACTTATTTCAAATTAGCACAGTGAAACTGCTTAAATAAATGGCTCAAAAATAAAAAAACGCAATTAAGCCGAGCGGTGATGGTCATCACGAGTAGATGGAGTTTCAATTAACAATTCATTAGCATTTGTGACAGTCAAAGATGTAAAAAATAATTTCCCTGAATGCTACAGTAATACACATTGATGACATGATATATGACAACCTGCCATCACTCATCTTTCAGGAGCTGTGTGTTTGCGTCTCCGCTGTTGACACCCACAATCCGGCCCAGAGGAAAAATGTTCAGAGCAAAGTCACGTCCCAACACTACGCTCGTGGCACGTGGCCCCATCTGGAAACATCGCCCCACAAGCGCATACACTAGAATACACAAACGCACTTTTGCAGAGACACTGCCAAACCGCAGTTGAAGCCTGGGTCAGGAGACAACTCTCATTGCAAGCTTCATTATTCCTGCACTGGCCAAATGAGCCGGTGTCCGACTGTGAAAATGGCATTTTCAGACCCCATATCGGTTATTATCCTGGCACGCCATTCCAAATATACAAGCTGCATTCGACCAGATTCATGAAAAAGACAACTAAGGAGAAGTGCTGGTGATGAACATGTTCGTTCAAATAATCTGTAGAGCTTTGGAGTGGTAATGGTACGACATCTGGTTGGCGAAGAGGTACAACACCACCAGAGAGACCCAGGTCCAATTCTCTGCAGGAGTGGTTCCAGCTTGGCAAGGCAATTCGACAAGCACGACTGACTTTGTTTGTGGGTGCGAAGCCAGTGTGGGTGGCATTTCTCTCATCTGGGAGGAATAGCAGAAGAGGCCGACAAAAAGGGCCAGCGAACGACAAGAACTGTGGTACATGGGGAATATTCAGAGTTTCCCCTAGAAAACCTGGATAGCAGACATGGAAAGCTCTGCCCTTTGAACTAACTTCAACCCAACGTGTGCAGAACTTGGTGTACGCCTCCACTAATTTTAGCCCCGTGTTTGACCAGCAGAGCTGCTTGAACTCCTCTGCTCGTGTGGCGAGTTTTTCCTCACACATCCCCATCCGATGACAGATTTGTCTATTCTTTACCCAACTCGTAAGACCTCAAGGGTTTCATTATGATGTTTTACCGTGTTTCAGACACACGGTGTGATCAATCAATCATTGTCTCAACGCTGAGCCCAGACAGATCTCGACGCATCTGGTCTCTCGCTCAGTTTAGTTACTAGATGAAGGTCCAAACAGTTGAGGCTCTGTTCTGGTCCCTGAGGGTTAATGTCAGATTTCATAGTGTATTTTCAAGTGTAATCATTTCCTCTAGCATAAGTGGGGGACGTCTTCCTTTCAGGCATTCTCCAATTTAATAAGCTGTGGGAAACCACGGCAATGGTAGTGACAAACAAATGTTTGTAACTGGACAAAAAAAACAAAAAAAAAAAAACATGAAGGGAGATATAAAAAAGTAAATAAGGTCCCTTTCCCCAAAATTCCAGCAGTGTCTAATATGATAAAATAATGATTCAAATGGAAGGACGTGGGAACACACACACAAGACGATGTGCATGACAGCAGTAAAGGTTTCAGTCTGAAATCAAAAGCTACTAAATTGAAATATCTGGTATCATTGAAATGTAAAATCTGGAGCTTCTCTACAGGGAATAAGTTGGGACAGATGGTTAACCTAACAGTGAGAACTCCCAAAGAGAATTCCTGGAGATGCGTAAACAGTTTCAAAGTATTTAGCTAATAGTGTTTATCAAATAATTAAACTAACTCCAGTGTTGATTGAGTGACGACACCGCTGGCTTCAAACTGTTCATTCGCTGCGTCTGTGGCTCAAACATGCAGCAGACATGTGAGCGGCATTTGGGAATTCGTGAATGGAGCAACACTCCCCTTCAAGCCTCATTGAAAACATGGCAATAATAACTAGAAAATGCAATTTCTTAAGGAATTGCAGTGTGAATGCTGGCTGTGACAGGTGTGACACTAAACTGGATAGCAGGCTTTGAATGTTTAATAATATTCAGAATGTATGAATGATGCGGAATATTGTTGAAAGGCTGTTGAAAGGCTGATGCTAAACTGGATTTGAATATTGAATAATACTAAAGAAAAAACAATGACTTATTTGAAGAGGCAGTTGAAGAAGGGTTGTAAAGGTTTAATAAAATGTCGTAGCAGGGACATATTGTCTTATTCAGAATGAGACGCTGTGGAGAAAAGGCTTTTCCCATCCATTTAAAACGGGGTACTGCGTTCAGGCCGTGGCTCACGACATACAATTTAGCCAATAGCAGCTAGTGTGCTCTTTGCATTATAAGCAGGATTGCGAGAGCTTTAGTCTCTTTTAAATGACAGTCTGACCTGTCTAAGTGTATTACGGTGTGCGAGTGTGACAGAGAGGTAGCCTTGTCTGGTGCCTGAACACGCGCAGCCATTGAGACAGAGAGAAACCTGTAAAAGTTTCACTCAAAGAAAAAAAACAACATTAATTAAAGTGCTATGAGATAACTTCATTTTATTATGTTATATGGTGCTATATAAATAAAACCTAATTGACAAAAAAGCTTGTATTGGTGAAATGACCTCACTGTCTGCAACAGAAGGCATTGTTGAACATGCAGATGTATAATGTGGGTAGCTCAAGTAAAAAAAAAAAGGCAGAGAAATGACCGTTTCAAAAGTCCTCTCATTTGTGTTTTGCTCAAGACCGTGGGAGTCAAAATATCATTACAGTCAATGAGACAGTAGAAGGATTTTCGGATGTTTTAAAAGGCAGACTTTAAAAAAAAACAAAAAAAAAAACTTACAATTACTTACATAATCTGAACCAGGATACTTTTGTCTATGTCCTGACGTGAAAATGATGTATGATAATTGTGATAATTGTGGAAACGAGAGCAATTTTTGCAGAAATCTTTGCAGATATTACAGCTGTCCTCCACTCTAGTGATGAGGTCACCCACCGTAGCTCTAAACGTTCCACCACATACACACTCATGGAAAACTCTCAAAAGAACTGAAGGTTTCATGAAACTTAAATTGCGATTGTGTAAGAAGAATGAATGATATGAAAAAGGTGAATTAATGGGAGATAGTCCAACATGTTGTGAACATTTCAAAGTCGGAACGGTGTTTCCACGCGCATGTATGAATGAGTGAGTGGGGAGAGGTTGAAGATGAGTGGGTTTTGAAAGGTTGAACAAGACCCAGAATGCATGAAAGATGTGCAACATTTTGACGACTGAATGGTGGCTCTAGGTGAAAGTTCAAGTAGACAAGAGTTGGAAAAACCTTTTGAACACTCTGTCCATTCATTTGAATGGCGAACATTTCCTGGAAACATTTGAAAATCTTGGAAAGTATGAGTGAGAAAAGTAATCGCTCACCATTCCTAATTGAGCTGAATATTTTGATGTTTGAATGGACTTTCTACATTGAAAAACGTGGAACTAGTCAAGTAGTAAAAGACGCGGCAGAGCAATGAAGAATTTTGTAGAAGAACAGATGCTGGAAGCATTCACACCAATGAGTTCACTTTTCACCCAGAACATACCATTTGTTTGGATAACAGGCTCACCTCTGGCATGTTTGAGCAAAGGGACTTGAGGACCACCACGAAAAATGACTTCTTCTACACTGTGGAAAGTCACACTGCAATTGTAAGGTGGATGAACCTTTCTCTCCCGGTTTGCTCCTCGTTTGATTTCCCAGGGGCGTCGGAGTGCTCGTTTCAGGGAGTTGGATGCTGCATCAGTCCTTCAGGATCATGCTCGTTTCCAGTTGCAGCAGAGGGCTGTCAGATTAACGCAACAATAAGGAAGGCTCACAATGTCACCTGTTCCTGCTCCATTGGTGAAATCTCTTTTATTAACAATCTTCCCGCACACAGTACCCTACAAGGCCTTTTTCACATGGAGGAGGAAAGCGGTAACACATCGCAGACCACTCCATTCTGTCAATCTCTTTTATGTCGAAGAGAACAGAGATTTGTGTGATAAGCTGAAGCATAAAAATAAGCAAACTCACCTTACTTTTATTCATATTTCTCGTAAGTTATATTGGTAGACTCCTGACTCTGAACGGTGCTTTGAAACCTTTGTTTTTCAGGTTTGAAAAGTAACAAAAAGAGCTGAAACTGAAACTCTGCAGGTGCACTTCTCCAAAAATGTGATTGGTAAAACTAGAAAATGATCCCCTCCCAAAGCTTGTGTTTATGTAGTTTTTTTTTTATAAATCTAATTTGCATTTAGATTTCTGAACTGTTTTAGTCCCCAACAACGACAACTGACAACTTCTCTAACAGTGAGAGGTCAATGGGAAACCGACAGGTGACTGACACTTTGGCAGCACTTCATTATCAAGCCCCAGACAGCACAGCGGGATATCAGCCGCTTATACAGGACTTGGAATATATGTGAATACAGCATTACACCAATCAACATCATGCAAACTGTGGGAGTCATTCATGATATTACACACATAATCTCTGCCAAGTCACAAAACCTTGCATCCAAGTCAGCCATAGGCCCTTTGTTGCAGGATTGTGTGCGTCACACTGAAAGCTACAGTAGCATCACCAATGAAAACTAATGGTTCAAACATCCACTCCACATACAGCTACAGCTGCTTGTGATGTCCACCCCTATAACCTCCCATCACTGCTTATCTCAGCCAGTTTCAACATCACACAGGCAGAAGGATAAAACCACATAAGGACTGCACGAAAATGGTCTCTTATAAAATCGATACTTGCAGTACAAGTAACCATAAAAAAGCCTTCAAAAAACACACTAGGCAAGACTTTGAGACAAGTAAACACACAAAATGTTGGCCCCAAATAATCAATGCATTTGGTGGCGAGTGGCTAAAAATGTTTGTTAGAAAATGGCAGAAATAGGGTAGAATAGAGAAAAACTGTAGCACTCCTCTTACAAATATTAAGTGCAATCATCAGTCACGTCATTTTCTCAAAGATGCATGACATACAAACATATGCTGTGGCACCCCCCTTAGGCCAGTCAGCGCAATTTGGAAATGCAATTGCGTAGAACAGATGGACAGCCAGATGAATGAATGGACAGAGGACAGATCGGGGTCAGTTCATACCCACCCCCAGGTTCACTGTGGGAACAAAGGTGCAAGCAACTTATCAGTTTGTGGAGTAAATATGCACGTTATTAGGCTCAGTCATCTCAAGGAGGAGATCAGTTTGTAGAATGTGGTACAACTTTGATTTACAAATAAGGTGCAACTTGACTCAATCACATAAGGTGTGTGTGTGTGTGTGTGTGTGTGTGTGTATATATAACAACCCTCTTTGACAATTGAAAATCAGCTGGAAACATTCCCGCTTCTGAGAAAAGACTATAAAATCCCAAGTGAACTCTGAAGCCACACTGTCTATAACCTCAACTGAATCTTGACAATTAAAAATTGAGCTATTTAAAACACGAAAACAAAAAACATTTTTAAAAAAAAGCAAGTCCCTGCTCTCCACAATCTATTTTATCACCCTACCAAGGATTTCTGCAGCTTGCATTTTGGTCAAATGTCTTTTATACAAATAGTTCTCACTTGTGCTGCCCACCTGCACGTCATGGCATCCTGCTCCAGCATTTCCTCTCTCTTTTGAATGTTTCTCTACTGTGAAAGCAAAAAACATTAACTTGTGTTGAAGAAAATAATCTTTACGCTTCAGAAGAATACAGATGCTTACGATGAGCATTTCACTGGCGTTCACGGCAACCATGGAATCTTCTCTTCTGAAGGCTGACATTCAGAGTAAGGTCTTACACCATTACAACAAGGGTAGACCAAAACAACAGCTTGTGGGCTGGCTAATCAAGACCTCCCGGGCGACGACAAAAAGGGAATAGAACTCCGGAAAAACCAGGCCGCCACAATCTTAGAAAAGGTTAGTTTTCTTGTTTTTGCCATTTCCATCATTGGAAACACAGCTCTTAGTTATGGGAATTCCTAGAGGAGGGTGGCCAACTGTCAGTACTGTCTAACTTGCATTACGCTAATCTGAGCACACAATTAAGACCTGACTCTATAGACCAGTCTAAGACGCTGGCCAGAAGCGTCTTAGCAGCACACCTACTTTGACATCACTGAATGAGAACAGTCCAACAGTTTCTAGCCCTGCGTGCATCTGGCCAGTTAATCGCAAGATAATATGTTGGGTCTGGACTTCGGGCATTAATGCCTAATTACTGGAATGATCCTCATAATCGGTCAGCAACTTAACCTGACAGTTTGCCAATCATCACACTGATTCTGGAGGTGGTTGGATTTGGCATCTGGAGGCAGCTGCACGAACAGATGTGGGTTAATACAAAGCATGCCGATTAGTGATTGGCTTCTATGTGGGTAAAGGAGGAGGACAGCAGTTGGCTTCCTTGGGAGCTTCATTTTAGCTTTTAAAAAACAGGTTTTCCACGTGATTAGGGGAGAAGTGGACACGTTAATCTTGGTAAAGAAGAGGTCTTGTTTTTGTGACACTCAATTTTTGCTTTATAAACTGACAGTGACAGCACAAACAAAATGAGCCAGGTTAGGCTCAACAATGAATCATGGATTCAACTAAATGCACAAAGGCCGCCCATAATGGACTTTTCAAATTTAAAGCAGTTTAAAAACATTTAAATACTACAAATATATAGTGTCTGATCATTTCAAAACAAGTGGAGGGTAGCCGAATTATGAAGACAATACTTTCAGAAAGTGGAAAATGCCAGGATGTGGTTTGAAATAATGGCATGTGGTTACAGCTGGGGCTACTAGGAACCCACAGTCTAACAATAATCA
>JAVQJF010071331.1:0-35030 GCA_036023855.1 Gadopsis marmoratus
GCATCCTTAGGGTTAATCTTACAGAGTGTAAACATACAGATCCATCTTCATCTAGAATCTCCTGTGGTCTTCACTGTTACACCATGTGTTCTTCATGGTCACTAAGGTTTTTTAACACAAACAAGCATTATTTTTCCAACAGCTGCACTACAGCAACAAATGTGCAGCTGAAAATAGTCCCCAATAAATACACATTCTTACTCCTGTTTTACTAAGTTTTGCTAAAACTAGTGCCCAGCCGTTTAGGCAATTATTTAGTCTTTTTAGAAAAATGAAACTGAACAAAGGGGCTTGGCTTAGAGTGCCATAATGTAGGAAAGTCATTAAGCATGGAGAGATGGATTACTACATCCTTGGTTTTGCTTTTTTTGTGAGATTTCATGACAATAAGAAAAATGTAGAAAAATGCCTTCTCTTCAAAATGAATCCTCTTTCTAACCAGTGTTTCTATCAAAGCTGTAAATCATTTTGTTTTGCTCTTCATCTCTTGCTTTTTTTCAGCTTCCAGAGATGAGTCGAGTGAAGTCCGACAGACCATGCCTCATGTTTCTCCTACAGAACCTCGGCCTATTGATGGGTTGGGCTTGTCTTCTGCTCCTCGCACTCTTTGAACATGAACTCAAGTTCTAAATGCGGTGAATATGACATCAAAATAAATGTTGACTTGTTTTCTGGTGTTATTGTGTGCAATCAGGATGTTTAAAACAAGTCATTATTGGTTATCGAGTGAGTATTCATGATGTTGTAGTCTCAGCGCTGGATGATAAATGTTTAAACTGTTCGACTCCTCTCTTTTTTATACTTTATGATTTATTTTTGTATGTTAGGTTTCATGGGTGCCCGTATCTGGACACTAAATAGTTGAAACTCTAATGACCTTATTTGGCAGCATCGGGTACAATTGTGCAAATTTGTTGTTCTGTAAAATTTTTACGTTGCCTCAGACAATCTAATCATTTAATTTTAAAATAACTTCTCACCTGCAAAAGTACTGCAAATCTACTTGTTTTGGCTTGTATGTATTTCATGTCAGTGTCTTTATACTGATAGGGGGATTTAAAAAGTCATCAAGTCCATGTGGATTTTTGTTGAGTTTGTACAATGTATTATTTTACATATTCAAGTCGGTAACACTTTATTTAACAGGCCCATAATTTGCCAAAGTTTCCTGAAAGAACTGTGAAATTTGGACTAATTATAAGGAAAATAGAGACAGTGTACATTTAGTACTCTTCCAATTAATTAATTTAAATTAAACAGACCCTCCGGTGATTTAGTATTGCCTCACACAAGACACATTTTAAAAAAAGATATCCTGATTTTTAGTCCCTCTTTAGCCCGTCTTTCATTATACCCTCTCAGCTTGGTATTGAACCATGTCTTACAAAGTCAACACCCCCATTTATTTCAAGGAAATTCATATTTTCCCTATTATATGAACCCAATTACATAGTGCTTTCCAGGACGCTTCCTAGGATATCCTTAGAAAATTACAGACCCATAAAATAGACTGTTACCTTGATTTGAACTTAGAAATATATAAAACCTAATTGGCTTAATGAGAAACTCTTAGACTAGGTGCAAAGAAAAGGACTAATACCTCTTTGTTAGGCATAAGCTGCTCTAAAACACATTTATTTTTGAAGCCCTGTTTGGAGAAACGTTGCTCTCGTTCGGCTTCTCATCTCAGAGGCATTGTTCTTTGTTTTTGAGGCCTCTCTGTGATCCAATATGAGGGCACTTCCACCCACCTGAGCTACTTGTTCTCTTCATCCACCAACCTGGATGACTAATGCTCACTGTGCAAGACAGAATCTCTGGAGCGATCTGGCCCACACAGCACACACGCTCTTTACCGGCCAGAGTGGGCCTGAAAAAGGAGGTGGATGAAGAAGAGAATGTGATGAATGCATCAGTACAATGAGATAAATGAAAGGCAGTAAATCAACTTGTTTGTACATAAAATTGGATTTGTGATATAGACAGAATGAGTGGGCTCAAGAGAAGATTTTCCCCCCCTTTTTAATCCGCTTGCTGTGATAACATTCTTGTTGGTGTCAGCATCAACATATTTCTGTAAAATTTGAACAAACAGCTGTCAAACACTTACTTGCCTTATTTGTGTCGGGGATTAGTTTTACTGCGCAATTTGCATGGCGATTATGTTAATTAGCCGTTCTAAAGCCAGAAAACGACATGCAAAGTCAGTTGTATCGACAGTGTCACGAGATTATTTGGCTATCACATTAGAAAAAGCTGACACCATTTATTGAGACTTCCCCAGTAATATTCAAACAATAGCAGGAAGTCCATTGCATTTTCTCTTATTCTAGCATTTTTGCTGTTATTTTGGAAATTCCAACCCCTTTGGCATTTCCAGGAAAGCTTCAGGCAGTAGGCAGTTTGTGTGTAAATCTGCTCTTTTGTACCGAAGAGGCATGTTTTTGGCATGTGTCTTTTCAAGGCAGCTGCTGCCAGGATGGAGGAAGGAAGGGCTTTTATCGGGGACATGCTGGTGTAAAGTATCCTCACTTGGCTCATCAGTGATTGGTCAGAAGAAGAGTTTAGCTCAGGGATCATCGGGTCAACAAAACACACAGAAACAATGGGGAAAGCTAAGAGAGAGAGAGACAAGACAGGAAATATAAAAGTGTTTTCACTTTGATTTGAAAAGATCTAACAGAAAACAATCCTTTGCACCTGTTATTGTTATCACATGCAGCCACATGGGATCAACTCATAGTGTGACATTTTAGCTGTATTCACAATAACAGGACTTGTGACTTGAAATACACAGTATGTTATATATGTTAAACAAAAATAATCTCTACTAAAAACTGCCGCTCAGCTGTGCATTCTTGTGTCATTAAGTCTCTAGTTTAACAGGGTAGTCCATCCGTTTAGAAGTGTACATCCTGACTTTAAGTCCATATAGTGTCAAGTCCCCAAAACACTGCATCCTACATTTCCCATTCTGCAACTCACAGCCAATCAGAGGTAAAAGCCTTCATCTTTCAAACTGCATGCAGTTTATAACGCCGGCATTCTGTTAAAAATCCCACGGCAAGATAACTATGAAAGATAACTATGACATCATCAGGGTTGATTGTATAGTTTTAAGGCTTTCATAAGCTCCCTCCTGAGCCTCAGAGGACATCATAGTACTGTACTGAGTAGTACTAACCATGACTGGTAAGCTGACTTTGACAAGCGAAATCAGTGGAGTGGCCCTTTAAAGTGCATAAGCACATGAAACCACAAGAGGGCAATAATGAATAACAAAACTTTAGAGGTGTGAGGAAGGGGTTCTCTTCAGCTGCAGAATAAGGTTTGAATGGTCTCATTTCACTGGATATACCACTGTGTACAGGGCTGTGCATCACAGAACGACAGACTAAGTAGATGCAGAACTTTCCCTTCACCTCTGTGGAAATATAGGTACAGTTAACAGCTATGGGGAAAATACTCTGTCTTAGCAAATGTCCCAGTGAAATTTTGAGCTGAAGCAATTAGAATTAGTCAGTTAATCAATTAGTCGATAGACAGAAAATTACTCTGCAACCATTTGGATAATTGATGAATGGTTACACTTGTTTAATCAAGCAGAACAATGTGAGGATGCTCTGCTTTTCTCTGTTTTATATACTTTTAAATAGAATATCTTTGGGTTTTTGACAAAAGAACACATTTGATGATGTCGCCTTGGATTCTAATAGGAATTTTCTTTTCTTTTTTACATTTAATAGACTTTAAATATTCTGATTAATCAATAATGAAAATAAGTAGTCGCAGTGTGACTTTAATCCATTCATTCATACTGTAAATGACCCAATATCTCTGCTCTATTCAAGTGTTCCAGTAAGCCAACACAGTGTGACAGTGACAATAACAGGACCCTGAAGCTGAAGCAGCTAAATGGAATTCAGTCGTCATTAATTTTATTATTTACACCTGTGCTTTTCCTACTGTGACATGTCAAAATGTCAGGCCCATTGCATGTAGTAGGAACCATCCACCCGTTGCCTGATTTATTTTGGCCTCATAAGAGTTCCGGCATTAATATCCTTCTGCCTCCTTGTAGCCAATCATCTGCCTTCTTGTTGCTTTCCTTTTCGCCCAGAAAAATCTGTTTTCACTAAAACTTCATTGACTTCAGTGTCATTCGGGTTCAAAGTGTGTGAGATCAGTCACAGACAACAGTGATTTGGCAACAGACTCACTTTGAGCCTTAAATGACAAAATCAACCTCTCAATTTGTACGGCTCCAGGAAAATCTTTCAACAAATTTGCAGTGGTGGAGGAAGTATTCAGATCCTTTACTTAAGTAAAAGCACTAATACCACACTGTAAAAATACTCTGTTACAAGTAAACGTCCTGCACTGAAAAGTATGAGTATGTAAGTATATTCGGAAAAACGTCCCCTGCGACTGTTATGCTATTAATCTACTGCTTATTGTCTCCATTAATTGACTGATTGTTGGGTTTGTAAAAATTCTGAAGTGACACCTTCACAGTGCGTGTTTTGTCCGACCAGTACAACATGATCAAAAATAATATAAGGAGGCTGGAATCAGGAAATGTTGTTGCATGAAAAATGTCTTCAACGATTATCTAAATAGTTGCTAAACTGTTGTGTAGTTCAATTTATAACAAAACATCGTATTTTAAAGCTCTTCACACAGTACCGTATACTTTATACTGCATTAAAACTGTCAAATTATTGTAGTGAAGCTAGAATAAAGGTACCACATATCCCTCTGAAATGTACTGGAGTAAGTACCTCTTATTTGTACTTAAACACAGTACTTGCGAATGCAGTTACATTCCGCCACTGCAAATGTGCCAGTGGGAATAATCACTATAATAACTATTCCCCAGTGGATTATTCCCACTGGGGAATAGTTCTAACAGTTAGAACTGAACCCACTCTGTCGGCCAGATTCTGGGGTGTTTGCAGGCTGCTGTTGCTCTGTGGGCAGGGAGGAGGTGTCGGTGCTGGAGCAGCAGAGCTCTCAGCCGGGTGTGGGCAGGAGGCTCCGTGATGCTGAAGGCTATAACATCCGAGAATTCACTTCACCGCCATCATCATCATCATCACCACTATCATCACCACTATCATCATCATCATCATCATCATCATCATATGCACTAGAGGGAAAAACCCCGCTCCACACAGAGCTCTTCCGCTCAGGCTCCTCCTTTTGACTCGTGCGCCTCAGACTCGAAGATTGGCGGCGCCTCGCTCCTTCGACTCCACCGTCGCGAGCCCGGTGACTCGGGGTCAGCGTGCGCGCCCGCTTCTGTCTGCCGGACGTCTGTCTGTCCGCGCTTCTGTCTCTCGGACGTCTGTCTGTCCGCGCCCCGACGGGTCCTGTTGAATATTTGCGTTCACCAAATGGTGTAATGGTCGCCGGCGACACCCCGCCGACACACGCGAGCAGCGGCAGCACCTCCGGACAAACACATGGACTCGCTGGAGCGTCCGACGTTACAAGTAAGTTCATCCGATGTAAAAGCGACGCCGACGGTCTTCCCGGTCGGCGGCCCCGGTTCGGGGAAGTTGGCCCGCCGGAGGCGCGGTGGCTTCACCTGCCCTCCACCTGTCCGCGTCCTCGCGCCGCTCTGTTTCAACTAAGTTTTGGTTTACGGCAGCTCGCGAGCTGATGCGGCCGCTTAGGAATTTCTTTTTTTTCTTACCAAAGTTGTTAGTTTTAAATCTTAAGTTTACGTTGGTGTCTCAATATGGGCAATGTTCTAACCGGAAACCAAAAGTTTGAACGTTTGACTCGGTTGCTATAGCGACATGTCTCTGGATTTTTTTACATTAAAAGATGAAACCATTTTAGTCCAGTGGTGGAAGAAATATTTGCATTTGAAGAAAGTGTAGTGATGCCACAATGTTAAAAAAAACAACACAATTACATGTAAAAGCAGCTGCATTAAAAACAATGTACTTATCGATCAGTAAAATGTGCTTAAAGTAAGTAAATAAGTAAAGCTATAACACTCTTCTTTACTGTTGGATTACAGCATATGAACAGCATTATATTTAAATAACTGATTAGATGCTCTGAATGAAAACTCGTAACCTGCAACGATAATAAAGTGTATGTAGTTGAGTAGAATTTAAAATCTAGCATAAAATACAAATAAGCACTTCAAAATGGTACTTGAGTAAATGCACTTGGTTACTTTCCACCAGGCTGTTTTAGTCTCTGCACATGTCTGCTAATACAGGATGTTCAGAAATAATTTCAGCGATAATTACACATTGCCCTTCTTATGCAGAGAACTGCATTTGTTCACCATGTATTATGTTATTTCTATTTGGCTTATTGGGGTTCATTTATCCTCATCCCGTTCCTCCGGACTCTCTCTGGGCAGCTCAAACTGTCCTGCATGACCGGCTCCTAAGAAACAGTCAGAATAGCGCTCTCTCTTTTTATATGCATGATTAACATGTCCCGGGGGGGGGATGACAGGCTGGAGTAAAAAGGCAGATTTTAAATGAATTTCTGTTTTTCAGTTGCTACTAGCAACACATGCCGTATGAGCACTTGAGCTGAGTGCATTTTTTTCCCAGCCCCTCACCGTATCAGCTTGCGTATTGGAGAGACCACCCACATAATTACCATCGTTTTATGACACCTGTCATAATATTGCACTTCAAATAAAACACTGAACGCTGTACTTAGCTAATTGAACAGTGAGGCTCTATGTCTACACTAAAAGGGCAGGTTCACATTTTTTAAAGTCTGTGTTAAGACAATACTCACATGCCCATGTGTGCACTGAAACAGTTCTTGCTCGCTGTACTCTTCACACCGACGTGAAAAGATCCCTCCTTAGCGTGAATAACATGTAAGAGATGGAGGACAAATCCACAGTCATTTTAAAGTTAAGCTGAAGCCCATATGAGGAGTGGGTATCTTAAAAAAGCTATGGCGTTTTTAGTATAAAAACAAGGGAACACAAACAGGGAGGTTTGTACTAAAAAGTATTTCCGAAACAGTTCAGGGATTCATTAATTAGTGCATTGACAGAACAATAATCTGTATCTACTTGGTTACTGATAAATGTTTAACGACCCAAGCATATTGAGTTTACTATGATATTAAGTAGAGATAACTAGGTTTTGGACTGTTCGTGAGATAAAACAAGACATTTTCAAACATCTTGGGAAACAGCAATGAGCTCTTTATACTGTTTTCTGACATTTTATTGACCAAACAATTTAACTGATATTGAATCATTTTTGTCCATTATCTCCTACGTTGTAATTGAGATCTTTTGACGTCCTTTATGGACAGGAGGAAGAAAAAACGGCAAACAAACAAGTCAGCGTACATATGGGCATGCAAGCGTTTTAAGACAGGCTGGAAAAGGTGACACATTAATAATTTCACTCTCTCCTTTTTGGTCCTCTTTAGTCTCATGGCAAAGGAGCTAGAAGAAAAGGTCGATTTAAAGGTTCAGATGGCAGCACCTCGTCAGACACTACAACCAACAGCCTTGTTCGCCAGGTAAGGATGGCCAGCTCACAAAACATTTAAACTTTGGGGCACCCCAGTGGCTTAGGGGTTAACTGCAAGTCCGTGGTTGAATCCAGCTCGCCACCTCTGTTGCATATACTTCCTCATATCTCTCTCCCGCCCTCATTTCTAATAATTCCCCTACTATCAGCTGTCTGAAGAATAAAATGTCTGATAACATAAAGGCAAATGGTGCACCAGTCTGTGGATCATACGCTAAGGCGCGGAGGGAGTAGGTTTCCACTGCCTACGGACAAAGATCTGTTTTTGACAAGGTAGATGCATCTGATCATTTTGTGCACCATACAAGAATAGCACAAAGAGTCATTACATGTCCTGGCTACAGTTGCTTCATTTAGGAATGCAGCACTTGTGTGTGTGTGTGTGTGTGTGTGTGTGTGTGTGTGTAAATCCCTGACATTAAATGCAAACTGGCATAAGAGCCCAGCCTCAGTCATCATCATCATCCATCAGGGATGAGATGTGCATTGCAGTGAAAGGCTTCTGTAAACACTGCTGGGTACAGTATGTTAAGTGGAGGCCTCTCCTCTGCGCTGCATCCTCAGTGCTGTGAGCGCAGCCTGTTATAAAGCAGACCCTGCGAGGTACACACTCAACGTGTCTGGTCTTTGTTGAGCAGACCTGTGAGGGACAGGATGGGCTGGGTTAAGGATGCGCGCCCCGGCCTAAATGTTTCTGCCTTTTTTGGAGGAGGCGCACATCGGCGCGGCAGAGCGACGCAAGCTGGAGGAGATCAGAGCGAAGCTTGTCTGCTTCGTCTCAAGGACACGGAGAACTTCTGAATGAGCTGCTGCCATCAGCCATTACAGCTCAATGGGAGCCGCGTTAGTGAGGAATTGCCTGATTTTACCGCCACCCTTGGGGAGCAGATGCCCATTCCCACAGTCCTGTCCCTAAATGAGGAGTTCCCCTCCAGTCTGAGTCATGACAGATAAGCTCAATTAGGCTGAGAGCGAGCATCTATCTGCAACGTAACACCATACCCTACAAAAACGAGAGGCCATTAAAATACGAGACAGAGTGGAGGAGTAATGTGTTCTGGGTCAGTGAGGCCTTCGCATGCCGAGCAGAAATATCCTTGTTCAGATATTTGCCACAAGAGGGCCCCAGGAATAGCAGACCTTCCAGTAACGTCTCCTCTGTTTGGATAATAATGTAAATACTGGTTTTCACTTGTGTTATCATAACAGCAGTTTTAATCTGACCTTATTTTCCTCGCCCTCGTGCTCAATCATACTGCCTGTGATTATTTTCACTTTTCACAGAAGAACGAGGAACGTAGTATTGAAACTGCTGCCCTATCACCGTCCCGGGAAAGTATGAAACCTTTGTGTGGTCATTTCGCTGCCTATTCATCAATCTGTCGTTTGGTTTCAATCTTGTTCTCGTTTGTCTTTTGTAATATAATTTCTCCCACTGTCAACAGTCAAGGTCGCTGTTTTCTAAAGAATGTTCGCATGACGGGATTGAAGGTTTTGTTTTTGCCCTCCCCCCTGTCTGACCTGTTGTTTTTGTGCCTCGCAGTCCTTTCGTTCCTGTGGACGTCTTAAGAACAACTAAGGCTCATGAAGGCCACAGCGTGATCGATCCACCGCAGCTCCGAGCATCATTAAAATCACTTTCCAGTAACTGCCTGTGAACATCTCCTAAAAGACAGAATTACTCATGCTGTTACAGAGAGAGGGCAGAGGGTAGACAGTGAGTAGGTTGAGAGAGAGAAAGGATGAGAGACGTTCCCTGTGGTCGTGGCCTGATGCCCGGGGGAGTATGGAGGAGGCTGGGAAGGGTGGAGGTCCAGGCCAGACCAGCCTGCTCAGCCGTGGGAGTAGTGAGGTCAGTGTTGAACTGGAGCTCAGCTCTCCACTGAGCGGAAGAGGGGCAGAACTATCAACATCAGGTGGATGGTTTATTTTTATTTGTGTGGAGGTGGTGTAGTTCTGCAGTGTAAGCAAGGAAATTGTCTCATTGATGGCAAATGTTTTGTTATTTGTGGGGCATTGTCCATCTGTTGACCCTACGTTGTTGTTTTTACATTCTGCATGGATTTCCTTTTACTTTCCAGACATTTCACATCAACCCGTTTCTCATGAGGCAGAAAAACAGATGTTTCAGCATCAAGCTGATGAAAGATTATATATCTGTTTGTCCACCTCATGCCTAGTTAATGGAATAGTTCGATTTTTTGGGAAATACGTTTATTCGCTTTCTTGCCAAGAGTTAAATGAGAAGGCTGTCTGGTAAATATGTAACTGGAGCCAGCAGCCAGTTAGCAGCCACATAACCCCCCGTAAAATGGTAACGTGAACACGTAGTTTTTTGCTAAAAAAAAAACAAAATATAACTTGTTAGTTAGTAAGCTTCAGAGGTTCTGGTAGGTGGATTTTGTTATCTTTGGACAGAGCCAGGCTAGATGTTTCCCCATTTTTCCATTCTTTATGCTAAACTAATCTGAAATGTTTCCAAAAGTCTTATACTGTTCACAACCAATTTTTTGGGTGAAACACACCACATAGAGCCTTGAGTGCTGTATTGTCTGCTAATAATACTGAAATTTGCCCATAGGTGTAAGTATGAGTGATTGTGACCTGTAGACTGGCAATATGTTTAGAGAGTTTGCCTTGTGCCTAATGCATCCTGGGAAACAATCCATCCAGTCCCCCCCCCCCCATGCCTCTGAATAATAATAAACCTTCTTTATATAGTGCTTCTCTAAAAACGGTTAACAAAGTGCTTTACAGAGAAGGAGAATCAAAGCTCAGTGCGAACAACAAGATTAAACACGATGGGAAGAACTGATTAAAAGCAATTATTTTTTAAAAAGACACTGATTTTTCTATCATCATTTCTTCTGTCAGGCTTCTCCAAGCTGTAATGATAAATGTCTGATCACCTTTTTTTTTTAAATTTTAATTCATGGCTGAAAAACAATCTGATGAGCTGCCCTGTCAGCTTGACCTCTGATTTTAGGTGTAGATGGCCGTCAAATGTCTTCACCACAGTCTTGAAATCATTGTAATTCACAGGTAATGCATACAGAGAAGTATCAATTTTTGGGACTTATTAAAGGAGTAGGCTGGTGATATTCTATATTTTTATTACTGTCAAAGACAATAAATCCTTGTCTGTGGCACTCAGGTCCAAGCCCATTCATTTTTACTGAAGACTTCAATCTTTAAAAAACATCTTTAAAAACATGTCCAGAACAAACCACTCAAACAGGAGTAGCTAGTGCATTTGTTGGGGGGCTATTTTCAACTGTGGATTAATAAGCATTTGGGACACTAGTGAGTATTTACAGCACATAGTGTGTCTGTGTGTGTGATTGACGCAAAATAAACTACAGTGCCCATGTTTATTCTAATGAAGGACATGTCACCAGTATGGCAAAGAGGAATAATTTGACAATTCTACAGAAAAAACAACAACAATCTAATAAGAACAGTCAGATAATAAAATGACTGAATTGGACTCAAGGGAGGATAACTTGAATCAGACTTTTGCTGCATTAGAAACAACATACTTACAGTAACGATGAGGATCTTGCATACAGTAGTTCAAACTGTGATTTCCATGAACCGCAGAGCATTATGTCATAATTAACCTCCTGCTGCTTCCCACACTTGTTATGTTTTATGTAAATGGTTGCACCAGGCTCTGAATCGCCCACCTCCCTCTGCCTCTTTCACCTCCATCTCTATATAACACTGTGTCTTGATGTCTCCCACTGCAGCAGCAGCTTTTCCACGGCACAGTTTTGGCGTTCGACCCTCATTGTCTGTTCCGTCTGTGCATTTGGGCTGGAGAAATGGATTTGGTGATGAAAGGCTGTCTGGGAGGGCAGGAAACCCCTTCTCAATCTCTCTCTGATTGTGGGAATTTTTCCTTTTCATTATCATCTAGATTATTTTTTCTCTTCTTAATGGAAAGAAGGGGTGACGCAAAGAGCTTATTATTCACTCTGATAGTTGGCAGAACTGGCAACCCTTGACTTTTTATGTAACAGATACCAGTGCCATATTGTAGTCGTATGGAGAAGCTGCCACTGGAAACCTTGGAAAGGTGTTAACATTAATCCAGGAGACCTTTGTCTGAACTTTGAGCAACATATGTCATAGGGTTCCAATAGTAGATTTTTTTGGAGAGCCATATGTGTTTTCTGGCATCAAGCTGCAGGAATGATGCATGGGATTACATACTGTAATTGTGGAAATGTTAAAATGTGGAAACCATCATAGAAGCACCAGACTGCCATCTAGTGGCAAAAGGAGTGAATGCAGATCTTTAACCAAAGATTTGGTGCCAAACCAAGCTGCAAAATCAGTATTTGGGCTCTGAATTTCTCCTTATCACTGTGACAGAGCTGTTCAGTATTTGTCCCATAAATGTGATACTAAAACTACCCAGGATGATTCTTTTGACTGTTTTTTATAAAAACCTTTTGCAAGTAACAAGCAAATGTAAAAAACAAAAAGAGGAAAAACACATAAGAAGGAGAAGGTTTTGCTAAAAGACACTTAAGCATTCACAGTAACCTGAATCTAAGTTTTTCTGCCTCCACTCTCGCACCACCCTGCCGTGTTACAGTGAAGGCTAAATTAATTTGGCACTGTGTTGATGCACTACCCCCCCAGTGGACAAGGTCAGTGCTTTCTACTGTTATCATGAGTGATCAAAGTCTTTCCATTGAAGTAATGTCCATCAAAATGTTATATCAGACATCATATGAGGTTATAAATAGATGCAGCATGTTGCAGTCCTTTTCCAAACCACTCATTTGTAGAAAGTGCAGCTGATCTTTCACACTTTGCACTTGGAAAGTAAACCTTCTTATATTGCTGCATTTTTAAATTCATTTTAATAATAAGATGGATGCATTTAATTATCTCCTCCTCATGCCTTGGAAGCTTGCTCTTGTCCTCAGGTGCCTGCTGCCTCTGTGATTGATTGAGATTGTCTTCTGGGTGGTGATGGACACCCTGGGGGGAATAGTCTTTCTCTCTTGCATAACTTGTTTTATTACAGATCTGCATGTGGATCATGGTATTGTGTATGTGCTAATGTAACAGATAGAATGGCAAGAAGTTACACAGTTTTTAGAGTAAATGTCCTCAGGTGTAGCTTTTGAAGGTGTGTCCAGAAAGTTTAATGAGTCTAAATTAAATAGGCAGTATTTTAATCTTTAAACATGGTCTCCTGTAGTATTTTTCATGGCGTCAGCAGCAGCTGAGTGATGATTACTTCTCAAAGGGGGACAGACTCTGACACATTACCTGATAGATAGGATCCCCTCCTCACTGTAAGGTGCACATCTCTCCGTTTATAATGAGGCCTTTCCATCACAGCAGACACATGTCAGCCAGTGAATTATTGGCAGTAAAGTAAAGAAACTTCAATGTTGATAAAAGTCGGTGCCAGATTTATCCTGCGCTGAGTGTCTGTCAGACCCAAGCAGGAGATATATAGATATTGATACTATCACTGATGAGCGCACAGCTTCACAACACTGTGATCCATAGACCTTATAATGAATACTGCAGTATGGTGTGAGGGCAGGAAAAAGTTAAAAGGGTCAGATGCCAGTGACAAAACAAATGCCTTAGCGGTGTGTTTTGCTTGTAAGGCATCTTTAGGAAAGACAAGATAGATTTATATCCCTTATGAAATGTGGATTCAGGGGGAAACAGGTAGACTAGCTCTGTCCAAAGGTAAGGTGCCTACCAGCACCTTGTTTAACCCTTCAGTTTTGTTATGGATTGACTAACAAGATATAAAGTATTAATTAGTGAACTTAAGAGGTGGCAGTTCTTGGATTTTATTACCATGGCACCTACACTATCCACAGTGCAACAAGGTAGCTAATAGTTTGGTCCGAGAATCAGATGTTTTATGCTAGTGGTGGCTATTGTAGCCTTGCGCCGCTAGCCTCAATCAGGGATGAGGAGCGGGCTCACAACATTGTAACGCCGCAGGCCCAGATTTCTCAAACTTATAGTCTTCAGACCCAATTGATGCTGACTCAAGTGACATCACCCTCCCTTGAGCCACAAAACACTTTATACAACTATTGTCACATATGTAGTCCCCCTTTATAAAACCTAGAAATCCAACTCTAGCATTCAAAGAATTAAAACTCAAGTTTTGACAGATTACATATTTACTAAATGAATACGGAAATTATTTGAATAAAAAGAGAGTAGACTTATTAAGAGATTCATTTGACTCTCTGTCTGATGAATCCATTGTACGAGCCTGGAAAGATATTGTGTTTCCATGAGGAGTACCTGTTTGGTGAATACAATGAGTATCAAATCTGATTTGTAGAGACAGATAGTTTTTAGTGTTTGTGTTTATCTCTATACAGCTCTGTCTGACAGCAGAAATCATGTTGTTATTTTCCTGGTGACAGACTACAGGCACTGTATGGCACCGCATACAGAGGAACAACACTGATGGAGTGTGTGTTGCTGCAGATGAGACAAGCTGCCCTTTTCTCTATGAAATGAGGTTTAGAGTCATCAGCATCAATGTCAGCTCTGCGCAATATTAAGATACAAGAGCCCACTGTACTGTGCATGGCTGCGATACAAGAGGGTGACAACAAGGTGCTAAGTGTTTACATACAGAGACCAGAGGTACTAAAACAATGAGCAGTGCCATCTTAATATCTCATTACATTTTCAGTACCACTACAGGCACTACATACATTTTCTGCAAATCCTGTATTAGCAACTGCTTAATAAATATTTGCAGAACTTTACTCTTGCAGAATGTGCAAGACATATCCAACCATACATAATTTATTTATATTACCAACTGTTTTACCAAAGTGTACCATTCAGTGAAATTATGCAAATATTATTGAATTGAGTTCAATTAGGCTTGATGTTGAAAGCAACCCAACTGCACTGATGCAGCTTGGGTGGATTGACAGCCACGATGTGTTTAGTGTAATGAGTCCTAATTAACTTCTGTCATAAGCACCTGCAATTTCAAGGAATGTCTGCTGCTAACTTAATATTCCTACATCGTTCACAAATGTCTTACATTGATGTATTGTTTGCAAGTGTGGCAGGAAAGAAATTTGAAAGCCAAAGGGCATTGTTAAATCATTGAAATTCAGTCTTGCTGTGTGTCCTCAGTGCTGAGATGAGATTTAAAAACAGGTCCTCAGTCATGCTGTGTATATGAATTTTACCTCTGCAGCACCGCGCCACATGTGTGTGTCTTTTCATTGAACACTGAGACAGAGCGAGAGAATATGTGCACTTCTGGCTGACACAGCAGTTACGACGCAGCAGTGAGTCTGCCTGTCGGTCTGGACTCAGTCACCTGAACGCAGTGGGGAAGGGCAAGAGTGTAGAGGAGCTGCGTGTGACGGGAAGAAACAATCACGCCAACCCCGCGTTCACACTCGGCACGCTGGCATGACCGACCTGTACGAGCGACTTCACTCTGCACCACGGGCTCTCTGCACGAGACACACACACACACACACACTCTGTCTGTAACGTGAAAGCAAAGTGCAGTCTCTTCAGCAACCAGTAGCTGTCTCAGCCTCTGTCCTAACCACTCACACAGAGAAAGTATGAAGGGTAATGTAATGCAAATGAGGACCGAATCACGACACAAAGGGAAAACAATAAAAGAAAAGAATGAAGTGGAAACGTAATCTGAGATAAAAGGGAAGGCAAAAAGTCAGCAAGAAAGGCAATGTGTGTTTGTGTGTGTGTGTGTCAAGCTTTTAAAGCAGATTGAACCTTGGATGAAAGGAGGGAGAAGAGGCGGAGAGTATAGAGGCGGCTTCGTCCATTAGGAAGCAAGGGACAGCGGTCAATAAAGGACACTCAGAACTCCACCTCCTTCCCATGCTGAGAGGGAACTTGTGTGTGATGATGAGTGTGTCTAAATCCACCAGCAGCTGAACCAGTGTGCCAGCCTGCAACTGTACCTCCCTGCCACAGCACACAGCAGCACTGCAGAGGATTTGGCAGCCCATAGGATCTGCCGGGAACGGTTACAGATTTTTCGGGGTGGGGTGAACAGTCAGCTCAGACGTGCACCTCACTGTCAGCTCGTGGACGCTGTGCTGCAACAGCCTGGAGATGTGTAGAAGATTTGTTTTGAATCCTGAGAGTTTCTGAGCGAGGGGCGAGTTGGCGTACACGTGGGGGGTGGGTGGGCAGAAGTAGGGGGCTGGTGTGGAAACGTCAGTCCTCTGCTCCCTCTGCTCACTCCTCTGTCAAGCATCGTCACCTCCTCTGCGTCTTTTGGTGGTCTGCACCCGTGTGGGCCAAGAGTGCAGGCATGGACCGAGGCTGAGCGGATGCTGCTGCCTGACAGGGAGTCTGTGAGACGGCCGTCCGTTCCTCCCCGCCCTGGTCCCCTTCATGCCGTGCTGTGGGCTGGGCCATCGCCGGAGAGCACAGCTTCCATATGTGAGTTTGTGGCTCTCATGCTGATTTATCTCAAGGGTTAGAGGAGACAGTGTGCGTGAGGGAGATTATGAGACGCTGATGAAGCTGACAGTCGCCAGCATGTGTAGACTAATGTGCTTTATTATGATTGTTTCATGGTGGGTTAGGTTGTAATAATTCAGAGATAATTTGTGCAGGTGTTACATTAAAACATTACTGGAACAACTTTACTGGAAATGTCATTGTTGCTTCAAAGCAGCAAACTGATTGGTCAGTGGATGCCTGCCAGCGTTCTCCCTCGATGTTGATCACTGTTCCCCGCTAGATCTCTATCCTGAACCAGTCCTGAATGCTGCAGGATTTAGCTGAAATATTTCAGTTGCACTGGGCTGACAGTTTTCTGCAGAGCTCTGTTCTCAGACATAAATCTTTTATTTCATATTTATTTTTATATTTCATATTTTTGGACAGAGAGCTGGATTGAGCGTTCACACTGCAGACACATGCTCGGTTGGCAGTTCCACTTTTTCTGGTTTGTCTCATGTGTCCTTTGTGTTTTCTGGAATCAAAAGCTGTGTATAATGAGAATAAAGACCACTGCGGCTGTCATTACTGGCTGTAATGAAATGCAGCGTGAGCAAAGTGTGGATGTGATTCTGCTAAAAGGCATGACTTAAGATGGGAAATTTGGTGATACATGTATTTGTTCATGTATGGTCCTTTGCATCCTTAATTCTGTCATTCAGTTGTGATTGGTTTCTATGTGTTTATTGCTCAAAGGAAGAGGAATATTTCTGCTTTCCAGAGTCTCTATTACACTTTTCACCAATAGAGCAATGCAACAAATGAGGAATTTTTTCCCCCTATCCACACAGTCAAGTACTGCAGATAAAGATGGTTCTCCCTAATTGAGTTTTACCACTAGATGGCCATGTTACACTTTTGCTCTAACACATAAATGCATAAATGCATCATTTCCACACAGAGATAATGCTTTAACACCTTCAAGGTGTGGAAATAAAGGTTTCATGATGTTAAATGTTTTTATTTCACTCTGAAATTAATTATCATTTCATCCCCAAATCTAAGACAGAAGCTCATTGGACAAAATATTCTGAACTCAGTGAGCCACAGGAGCCTTAGATCCACCAAAACAGTGATATGTCAGTATAGAAAGGTCATACTAATTTATTACAGCCTGTTACGGCTCAATTGTTTATTGGAACAATAGTAGTAGTAATGATAGTAAACACAATATTTCTGGGTTTTGGACTGTTGGTCGGACAAAATATCAAGTCATTTTGGGCTTTAGGAAATTTTGATGGGCATTTTTCAAAATGTTTTCACAGCAAAAAATGTATTAATCGGAAAACATAATCAGCAGATTAATAATGAAAATGATCGTTATTTGCAGCCCCAAGGGCAGCCTTGATGTATGTACATCGTAATGTAAGCTGTTTCATCCCAGTTCAGGGATTGGATCTTCCAAAAGGCATGGACAATTAAACTGGGTCCCCGAAAAAACAGTAACATCAGTCGGCCCAAAGGTTAGGCTGAACCGGTGCCACCTGCCTAAATGAGACTGTCCAGTCTCACACCGACTGAAACTAATGATGTTTCAAAGCAGCTGTCTTTGATTTGCAAAGTCAAATGTTTCCAAATTCATCACCATGAAGTAACTCTTTGTGGAAATGTTAGTGGGAAACTAATTCTTGGTGCATGAGCTTTGCAGTTGTGACATTTATCTTCCACACATAGTGGACACCTTGTGAATAATTTCAGATAAAAATTATGATTGCTTTTTTCATTAATGAATTAATAGTTTGTTCTGTAAAATGCTGAAAAATGCCCATCACAATTCTTCTAAAGGCCAAGATGGTCTCATCAAATTGCTTATTGTGTCTGACCAACAGTCCAAACCCTAAAAATATTTAGTTTCCACCAAATAAAACAAAGACAAGCAGCAAACCCACCGCAACATGTTTTCATGACTTCAGGATCATCTCGATGCTCATTTCAACAAGTGACGGGTGCACTATGGATTATGTGACGCTGAGTGCTGCAAGTGATGCACCAGTTGTGTCCACATTCAGCCAAAATTAGGCTGCTTTTCTTTGGCTTTGAAAAGGGACCAAGACTTGTGGGCCCATTATGACGTATTCTGTCTAGAAATGTGGACTTTGAAGGGTCCAGCTTCTGAACTGGGATGCCAACGTTATCCCAGATATTGTAGAGAAAGAAAAATGCTAGTGGTCCTGTGCAAACTACTGTAGTTTGGTTACACAATCTGGATTTGAGTGACACACGTTGTAGTAGGCCGAATCAACAATTACTGTACAACTGAGTAAGCTTTAATTTAACTGATGAGTGGATTAGTGTAGGACCAGCGGTTGATACTCCACACCGGACGCTCTAAGCCCCATGTGTAAGGTGTTTGCATGAAAACAAACCATTCAGTGTGATGGAGTATCACTGGCAACATGTGTTTGTGTTTAATTACTGTGCACAAGCTAAGCATGTTGAAATTAATATAATGACTACAGTTAAAACCAGACTTTTTGGCTCAGAGTCTAGGAAGTGTAGCCAGGGCTGACCTTGAGAGGACCCCAGCTGCCGCGACTCGCCACTCTTTCTATGACACTCCTCTCACATGTTTCCAATATGGAGCACCAAACCGCTGGTTTACGTCTGAAATGGGGCGGAACACAATTCCTCTCTGGATGGAATGTGGAGCACGGAGACCCGGCCGGATGGGACTCTGTCTGACAGGCTGAGTGGCCAGTCCCAGACGCTCCTCATGGAAACTCAGCTAATTGAAGACAGAAGGCCCCACTCCATTCCTCTCTTTGTTTTCTAGGCTTTCCTGCTTGCCCTGGTGCAGCAGTGGTAGCCAGTAGTACCTGTGAACTCAGCAGAGAGCATTTCGCCCTGCATACTCCCGAAACATCCAAGTATATTTTTGGCTACAGCCACACTAATGGCTCTGCAAAGCTGTACGTGGGCATAGCGGTGCTGTGAGCTAAAAGCTAACTTTAGCATGCAGACAGTGACGACGCTAACATCCTGATGTTTAGCAGGTATAATGTTTACCTTGTTCACCATCTTAGTTTAGCATGTTAGCATGCTAACATTTGCTAATTGGCACCAATCACAAAGTGCAGTTGAGGATGATGGGCGTGCCATTAGTTTTTCAGGTATTTGGTCATAAATTTAAATATTTCTAAAATAAATAAAAATTGTGACCTGATGATGGTGCTGGATGAAAAGTCATGGGATCATTAAAATCAGTGGGATTGATAATTTTGGCACCATGAATATCTGCACCAAATTTAGTGCCAATCCGTTTATTAGATGCTGAGATATTTCAGTAGATAAGTGGAAACTTTGACCTGCTGGGGGCACTAAATTTACCACAGAAAGAATGACAATTGGAGTATTACGCAGAAGACTTTAATTAGTCCCAGAAAATACTGAGCTTTTGTGTGCTAGTGGTGAGCTAATTTCCCATGGCGAAAGTGTGACCTGGAATTCCCAGTTTTGCAGGGAGGAGTGTCGGGCCAGTGCAGAGCAGACTGGAGCAGGGTTTCCTTGGCAGCAGTTGCGCGTTCCTTCACTTTTCCAGAGAATATGGAAATGTCCAGAAACTGAGCAGCTAATTGGCCACAGAGGCCCTTAGGAATGTCTCGGATTTAGGTGGATTTTTACTGCTTTTACATAATCCATCGCCTCACCATGGGACTGGAAAGTGTAATATAATGTATATCTATGAGGGCCTATGAAGAGTATAGCTTCACTGCAGCCTGGAAACACTGATGTCAGTGACACCGTCTACTGAATCTGTGTGCACTGACCCTGGTTCAGTTACGACTGGGCTGCAACAGACTGAGTTTTAAAACCCTCATTTGTCTGGAAATGGTGAAGTCATGGAGGGAAAGATGCAGCTCACTCCCTACAAAATATATAGTATCATGTGAAAGATGATTGATGGCATGCTATGGAATCGCTATATCACTACGGATCTTTTATTAGGCGGCGTCTTGGTAGTGGAGTGGTCAAGGTATATACTGCATAACAACATATCCAGCTGGAGACCTTTTGCCGCATGTCATACTCCCAACCTCTCTCTCTTCCCACATTTTCTGTCTGTGACTACACTATCATCTGTCCAATATCCACACCTTTGAAGGTGGTTGAGAATGACCAAGCTAAGATCCTGTGGGACTTCCAGATACAGACTGACAAGCTAGTGATGGCGATCCGACCGGACATAATAGTGGTGGACAAACAGCAGAAGAAGGCAGTAGTGATAGATGTAGCAATCCCAAGTGACAGCAACATCAGGAAGATGAGAAGCTCGAGAAATACTAAAGGCTGAAAGAAGAGCTAGAGAAGATGTGGAAAGTGAAGGCAACAGTGGTCCCCATGGTAATCGGAACACTCAGTGACCCCCAAACTGGGAGAGTGGCTCCAACAGATTCCAGGAACAACATCCGAGATCACTGTCCAGAAGACTGCAGTCCTAGGAACAGCTAAGATACTGCACAGGACATTCAAGCTCCCAGGACTCTGGTAGAGGACCCGAGTTTGAAGGAGGAACAGACCGCCTGAAGGGGAAAGAGAGAGAGAGAGATGGGGGGGGGGGGCAAGAGAGGGGCAGAGGGCAGTTGTAGGAAGTCCATCATGTGTTGCTGTTTAGAAGTCTGACTGCTTGAGGGTAAAAACTCCTCGAGTCTATGGTTTCCATGTGGTTCAGACAGAATGACATAACATATGGTAAATTTGCCCAGCTATGTAAATGAATAAATATTATATAAATTCTCATAAAGTCTAAGTACACAAAAATCTTGTGTTTTTTAGATTGTATCCTACGTCACCTAAATATTCCTCTAAGCCTTTCCAAGATGTCCTCATCTGTCTTACAAAATGTACAGCTACTGTATGGCCAACACACTGCGAACAATCCATACGGGTCTGCAGTTTTACATCCTGCTGTATAAGATGCATACATATGAAGTAATTTGCTCCCTCTGGTGAATGTTAATTTAAGCCTTAAAACATGTCATACTGGCTGATTCACTGTTATCTGTGGAAAACAGCTGCTTTGAAGTGCTGGAGTGCCGTCATCGATTTTTGTGAGGCTTGCCGTTTCTGGCACAATCTATTTAGTAATTCCATTTATTTGTGTCACGTTACACTACAGCACACAGCTTTAGGGAGAAATATGTCTATAGACATAGATTGTCTGTTGCTGGCAGAGCTGTTGTATCTATTTGTTGCATATGAGACATAAGGTTTAGTTTAGGGCTCACTTTAGTTCAATTTGATACCATAATTCCCCATATAATATTTATTTTCCACTGTGTCTCTAATACACCTAGTGCTGACTGTTCTTTGCATCACTTCCCTCCAGTAACAAACTACATAAAGTATACAGTCTGTAGAAAAATGGACGATCATGTTGTCATTAGAGATGTGAAGGAGCTGTGGGCTCAGCTCATGCCCACTAAACTGGCACCTCAGACAGCGAGGGCAGTCAGGCCAAACCGAGCATCACTTAAAACAGGAGCAGATGTTATTTGAGGCCAATTAACAGTGGAGAGATGCAGGCAACCTTGTGCACCAGAGGAGGGCTGCCGGCCCATATGGATAGTACAGACAATTAATTAGAGCAACAGACGTTAAAAATGGATCAGGAGCTGTATAAAGTCTTGCTTAAAAACTCTGAACTCCTAGACCCCCTGGCTGGGTTTTAATAATATGTTTTCTATTATTTGGTGGTTCTCATCAGTGACTGAATTATACCTTAACACTACAACTACAAATTAAAACAAATCATTACAGATCATTACTGTATGTCAGGGGATAAAGTTTAGACCTGAAATGTTTAGTCAATTAATTGATCAGCAGAAAATTTATCTGCAGCTATTTTAATAATCAATTAATACTTTAAGTCATTTTTCAAGCAAACATTCTTTGGTTCCAGCATCTCAAATGTGACAATTTGCTGTCCATATATAAGATATGATATATACAGCAAACTAATGCAGATGCAGATCATCAATAATGAAATTAATAATTAGTTGCATCCCTAATGAAGCTTTTTTGAAGAGTCACGTGTTTTGAAAATGTTGAACTACTACAAATATTAGTCTAATTGTTGGTCATTTGTAGCGATAACATCTTTATATAGCTCTATTTTTTTACAAGTTAACTGCTTTACAAAAAGGCATAAAAGATAAAGTAAAATAAGTATGATATGAGACACGGAAAATGTAGAATGATTTAAGAAAGCGCAAGTCCAACGTATGTTTCCAGAGAGTTTGAAATAAATATAAATATTTATGTATTTGCCCGTCCCCAGACGGCAACAAGCGAGGAGTTGTTGGTGTCAGAGAAAAGCTGGTAAGACAAAAGTGAGTTGGGCTGTAGAAGTCGAGTATGAGAGTACGAGGGGAGAAGGTAAGGGCAACATTTAGAATCTAAAATGTTGCCAAAGACAGTAGATTTATTTCTGGATCAGAGAGCAATGCCACTGCTGAATGAAAAGAGTTGATAGAAAGAGAGAGAGAATCCCATATTCACTGAGCTTCTTTTACTCTGGTCTGTCACACTACTCGTCTCTTAGCAAAGAGGAGCCATGACAACAGGTACCAGCCGGGCTAGGAAACATACCCCTGAGAGAAAGAGAGAGAGAGATGGAGGGAGGGAAGAGAGTAGAGGAAGGAAAGTGAGATTATGTAGGTGTAGAGGAAGGGGAGAGTAGATGAAACAGAAAAGAGGGGAGGGTAGTGAGTGGAAGACCCACCTACAGTAGATGAAGACGACGTCAATTAATTTAGGTTTCCCTCTGCGACTCCCTGTTTTTGTTTGTTTGTTTCTGGAGGTGTTAGTGACCTGCCAGTCAGTGGAGATGCCCGTCCTCTCCTTCAGAGAATCGGTATGTTCACCCTAATGCTTCTATAAGCTCTCCATCGGGGGAGCCGTCCACAAAGATCTGCACCGCGATTGGACGCGCACTCAGCAGGCTCAGCAGGGCGGGGTTAAACCTGCTGGGATGTTTCATATTTGTACTCATCGTGAATATATAATCAGTCCATCAGGTCACTGTGCGCTGTCAGGAGGAAGAGAGTCTTGACTTTGCTAGATAAATCTTATGCGATCTTGACATTTTGCCACATGAAGGAGCCTGAAAAACCCGGAAAACTTTGTCCTCCTCTACGTGAAGTGTGGTCTGATCCTGCTGACAGATGCTGGACGAGGTCAGAGCAGGCGGTTTGGGCTCGCAGGTTCGCAGGGCAGACGATGACCTATGGCTGAGCGTGACGTGCCCTCCGGCCACGCCTGATCCCGCTCAGACCTGCCCACACAGCAGGTTGTGGGGCTGAAATCCGCTGAGGAGGGGGCTCCTCTCTCCACGGTACCGGGCTGCTCTCGTTGCCATGATCAAACAAACCAAGAATAAAAATGTCTCATGGGTAAGTGAGGCGTGTTGGAGGAGTTTTCTCCTCTACTCTTACTCCTGCATGTGTGGCTTTTACTTTCTATGCTGTGCTCTTTTTAAAACAGCTGGAAGCCATGTAACATTTTTTTGCATCACTATTGATAAGATTTTCTGGTTTAACAGATAATTTAGAGACTATTGCAGAATATTCCCATTGGTTTTTGATGCTCCTGTGCCTGGTGGCTATTCCAAAGAGAGGCTCGGAGATTTAGGTATTATATAACTACAAGCTACTATATTCCTACTTTATGAAATCTGGTTATCAGTCTGCCAGCTCTTCCTGTTTTACAAGGACTGATGAGTTGAAATGACAGACGAAGGCAACTGAAGGCTGAACCTCCAAGAAAATGCGTAGCTGTTTGTTTCTTAACATAATAATAATAATAATAATAACAGTAGGTAAATTAGTATTTTCTGTCATGTTTTTCCAACGTGTGCGAGTTTGACATCTGATTCTTTTCCAGTGCAGACGGATCAGGGGGGATTAGTGCGAGAGTGGCTTTGCGAGGATGAAATCAGCTACTTGGGGGGGGAAGGGGGGTGGGGCAGGCAGGAGAGGAGAGAATGTGATGGAGTTATCGTTTACTACAAAGTCTACTTTCTGTGGACTTTGTGAAACATTTTCTCCATCTGACTCTGCGGTCACATGACCTCCAGCCACTCAGCTCAGCCTCTTTGTTATGTAATCTATTAACTCCAGTTACTGTATGTCAGGTGCAACTGACACAGTCCTGGTGTGATTAACCTGAGGCTAAATTCTCCACATACACCTTACGTTGTGCTCTGCTAAATAGGCATTCATGTTTGACACAGCGATAACTTTGTATTTCCATCCAGTATATTGTGCGTGTGCACGTGTGCATAAATAGAGATGCACTTATGTGTTTTCATCCGGAGGGAAGCACTGCTCCACTTTTGCTCAGCCCGCCCATATGGCGCATATGTCATGCTGCCGCTCTCTGCAGCCCAGCTCTCTGTCCTCACAATGAACCTGATCCTTCCTGCACACTTGAAGTACCTTGGTGCCTAGTAGAACAATGTCACGGTGCTGCCTCCCAGTCTTAATTAATGTAACTTACTAGAATTAGCGGAGCAAGTCTTAAAACAGTTTTGCCCGTTTTAACTTTATATCAGATGCATTTAGATTTTTATTTTTGTGAATGTTTTTATTTAGTTTTCTTGAATAATTTTTTTTTAAACCGAACAAGGTTAATATACTGATTGGGGGAAAAAAATAATTAATGAATACATTGCAAAACAAAAGAGAAAAACAACAATTTGCATTTCTTAAATATTTAGGACTGACTGCATGCTGGCAGTCAGATGGCTATATTTTTTATAATCAGTAAGCCTTTGACGTCATCGTGGTGTGTCAGGGCCATTGATGAACACCATACTGATGATGACTTACCTAAGAAAGTTCTACTTGCTGTGGGCCTTTTTAAAATGTAAATAGGTTGACTTTAAAAAACATGGCAGCAAAAATGTGTTCAGCAAATTCAATGGCAATTGAATGATATTACTGACCGCTCGCAGCTTCTTGTCAATTATTGACTAGTTGGTCTTGCAGCCACGCTATTTGATAAGACAGCACATGGAGATATGCGGCCTCTGTTTTAACAAAGGAATGTCTCCTCCTGCTTTCTTCGACTTCACCAGCGGCTTGCTAGTGTGCTTGCTATACATTTATCCACAGCTCCCATCACAGTGTTGGAGAGCAATGACAACTCCCTCAGAGAGGAGAGTGCAACTCCTGCATATATGTACACATTCACTTTTTCGGACAGAATGGCATCGGGACGATATTGACACCTTTTCAACAACACCTGATAACGTTAACAAAATCATTAGGAATCATCCTATTGGGATGATGAATATCGATGCCAAATTCCATGACAATGTGGACAGTCATTGTTGATCTCTGGACCAAAGTGTTGGGTGGAAAGTTAGACTTAAACAATCTCCATCCTCAGATCCAGAGCAAATATAAGATATTTCCGTCCAGACCTCCCTCCCAAGTGTTAGCATGCTGGCCAAACTCGTGTTGACATTACTTAATTTTCCTACTGATATCTTTGCAGAAATCAGTCTGCAGAAAGAGAAGATGTGTGCGATGCAGTTGCAAGCGCCTCTGCAGCGCACTGATCCCAGGTATCTATTTGCCTATCCAATAAGCCTAATGACTTTGAGGGCCACATTCATAGTCACAGGAGTGGGCAGTGCCAGGCAGATTAGGACTCCAGATGGTGCTGTTACTGCCTGACTGTCTGTCTGGCCAGGATGTGCAGCTGCAGGAGGTCACAATGTTTTACTACAGCGGTCAGCTCTGCCTCTGCAGCCCGGCAGCTCAGCATCAACACAGACTCTTCAGTAACACTAAAGCTGACTATCACAACAACAAGTATCTGTTTCTGGAGTATTAAGGTGTGTGTGCGTGTGCAGCGTGTTTCTCGGCCCGCTTCCTATAGCGTCATTTCATTGAGTTGACCATGCAACAGATGTCGCACTATCAAATTAAAGCTTAATGCCCGGCCAGCTGAAAAAAAACACTTCAGAGCTAACCATGACACCGCAGAGCTTAAACACCCGACCGTGTGTGTGTGTCCGCTCATGCATGTCAGTGTGTGTGTGTGTGTGTGTGTGACCTGCCTAAGAGACTCTCCACATGAGGCATGACACTTGCTGTTGGAAGAGCTCTTGAGGATGACCACATCTCATTTCCTCTCCTCTAGATATCACCTCGGCCGTGACACGGGTTGTATTTAAAAGCCACCCTGCCAGGTAGCGCAGCAATCAGTGTTATCTCTTTTTCACTGAGGCAGAGAGGTTGGCTTTATTATTTTTTATTTTTTGTAATGCCAGGCGTCAGCTGCTTGCACCCCTGGGTCATGGTACTCTGAACAAAAACCAGGGGATTTGCATAATTTATTACAGTCGCTGTGGAACGGAGAGGCGACACAGGTGTCCCGGGCATTGTGGAAGAACGAGCATGCCAAAGAAGCCAAAGGTAAAAAAAAACAACAAAACAACAACGCACAACCTGTTCTTGTTTTTGTGTAAATCAGCAGCTTACTTCTCTGTCCAGAGCTTGTATTATTTGTTGTAGCCCTGGCTTGCGCCGCTCTTACAGCTCCGAGTGCTTTTTTTTTTTTCTGTGCTTCTGGATTCTTTGCTGTATGCAGTTTTGTTTGTGACGACATCAAGGGGTGTCACAGCCGATATCCTGTCTGTGAGGTCTGTTTACACGGGCCTATACTGTCGGACATGCACCTATAGTGTAAGTACGGCTTAGTTTTTAATCATGGATTCATGGGGGACTGTCTGCTTTTTTTAGTCCTGTGGAGAGGCAGTGGCGCCCACAAGGCTTTTCTGTAGGTGAAACACAATCTGCAGGGTCATCTTTCGCTTTCCACGTGTCGATACCTCCAACAGGTCTAGTGAAAGAGTCTTTTCATGCGGATAAACACTATCTTTGAAAACTGATTCAGATCATTTGGAGCAGAAGGATTTAATCTTTTGTCATTTTACACAATGTAGGGCAGTGTTTCCGAACCTTTTTGACGTGTGAGTCCCTTGAAATTAAGCAATGTCCGCCTGTTACTACTTCAACAAAAGTGATTGTTTTTAAATTTTCTTTTCTTTTAAGAATTTCTAAAAAGCAAAGGTGAATTCTTTTAAACAAAGTTATATTTACATTCAAGGTCACTCACCAAAATGTGTTTTGTGTATATATTAAGCTTGACAAATGTGTTGAGGGCATTTCCTTATCATAAAATATTTTAAAATGTTCATTGTTTACATCTGTGTTTACTAGCTAGCATTCTTCTTCTTTACTGCCTTTTGTTGGTGCATTAACATGTTTATTTCTGCGTTTCCGCCAGCAACTGTCGATAGAGTGAGAAACAGGCAGCAGGGATATGGATTGCGTGCATGTGTATCTTCGTGTGTGTGCATGATATAAACCAAATGGAGACAATTTTGTAAAAAAAAAAAAAAAAATCCACAGGGGAGTTTTAGGAGGTCAGATAATCCAGTAATACAAAATAATAAAAGCAGAGATTAGGGGAAAGTCTGCAGAAATAAATCCCCAGATTTGCAACCACTGCTGTTGAGTACAGTCTCCTTTTTCATTTTGCCTTAGTACTACATCTATCAAAGAATAAAGAACTAATTTGAACAATTTCTGACCATGATTCATGTCAGTCATTTCGTCTACTCTAAATCCTGGATTGGTTGAAAGGTCGGAGCAGATTTAAATCTCCTTACTGTTTGAATCAATCATTACAAAGTGAGTGAGGGGATCCAGTGGACACAAGCAATCAGGAGTTTGTCATGTGACAGAAAAGTGATCATGATGGATCAAGCATGGATCAAAAAAGGAAATTTTTACCTGACTGCAAGCATACAGTAGATGATGGCTATGACTTAAAAATCTGGAAATTGTTTAGGGCTTATGTGTATAATTGAGAAAACAAAGAAAATTGATAAACAGAAATCAGTTTGAATGATATTCAGGTTAAAACCATTAACGGTTTATTGTTTTTTTACTTATTTAGAGGGACTCTGGGGCATAATCAGCAGCTCATTTGAGCTTCCCGCCCACTGTTATCTCTTACTGGAAGCATTTTCTGAGCTGTCAGCATTGTAAGAGGACCTCCTTTACTGTAAACTACGGTGATCAGAAGTCAAAAGAAGCAAGAACTAATTTTTGTGTGTGTTGGGGGACCTAACATCTGTGTGGAAATTGGATCTGACTGATTACCATTTAAAAATCTGGGTATTCTTTGTTGAAAATGTATAAATGCCAAGAGCAATGATCCTTAACGGATAAGTCTGGTCATCTTATATTTTGCTTATTGTTGACAAATCCCATGAAGAGACCAAAACCAACCACGAACTGATCTTACTAACAAGTTTCGTCTGTGTATCCAAAGCCTTACATAGTTTATACCTCTGCGGCATAGGATAGGTGGATTTTATTACCTTTGGATAAAGCCAGGCCTGTTTCTAGTCTTTATGCTAACCTACTAACCAGCTGCTGGCTAAAGCAACATATTTAATTAACAGACATGAGTGTGGTATCAATCTTCTCATCTTACTCTAAGCAAAAGGCATATTTGCCAACATGTCGGGCTATTCCTGTACGGTAAGGGTGAGCCTTCAAGAAACACGAGTGAATACAGTGTCCTCATAAGTGACAAAATCAAACATATGTGCATGTGTAACCCAAACCCTAATCACTAAATTACCAGATATCAGGCCGTCCATCTAACTAATTCAAAATGAGCCGGCCCTAGCTCTCAGCCAAAACCACCCGTGTGTGTGTCTGAGTCTCTTGATCTACGCTCACGTGAGTCCATCATATCTGTGTGTCACCAGAGGGCAAAGGGGAGTCACTGCATCCTCTGTGAGAGTGTGTTTGTGTACAGTGTACAGTGCCCTCTGCCTGTGCTCGCCTGACCTGTGCGTGACGGTCACAACGGCCCCAATTTGCCGGCTGAAGAGTTTTTCCTATGACTCCATGTGGGACAGCCGATGTGTTGATGTGTTCGGCGAGCGTGAAGTGACTCGGCGCCACGCACTGCACTGCAGCCACCAAAACGTCGCGCACTGTTGTACATGTCAGCGCTTCAGAAGTCATCAAGTCTTTGCTTCCACTCGCTGGCCAGAAACTCCGAGCTCATGATCTTCATTCCCTTGGGCATGCTTGACAAGTTTCCTTTGTCGCCACTGACTAGACACATCTTGGGAAGGGTAAGCTTTACTCAACGTTCAACTTCAGTCTTTGGTGCCAACTGGAAATGTACCGTTCTTGTACCACATTAATTTGGCTGAGGCTTTAGACTTTACCCCTCTGCTATCAGTTATACATAAGTTTTAGCCTCATTTGTGTGATGTGCGCACAGGTTCAGTGCTATTCTCAGGTTTAGTACACATGCTAGCGGGATGCCCTTTGGTGGCGAGGAGAAAACAGCAGCCCGACTGGAGTCGCTCAGAGAGGCAGCAGGATACAGAACAGCTGGGGCTTCTGTCTCTCTTCCCCATCCTCTATCTCCATCTCTTTTTCTTACTCCCTCTGTTTCTCAGACTCGCTCTCCCTCGTTTTCTCTCCTTTCCCTTCTCTCATTGTCTGTAATTAGAGGTGGTCCCAGGGCTCAAGTGGCGTGGCATGTTGTTGTATCTAGGTAACCTCAGTCACATGCTGGCTGCCACCCCCGGTGGTTTCATTAGATGTGAATCACAGTCACATCGGGGCAGGGCGTGGATTCGTCTACTACAGATATTATGCATCACGATCAGTACAGTGCTGCTTTAAATTCAAACTTTACATTTATTACACTTCAGTAGAGTTGGGTATCTTTTGAAATTTCTTTGTACCAAAACAATACTTTTTAAAATAAATTTTGAAATATAAATAAGTTTGTTTTTTTTAAGCCAAACTCCTCAAATGCATTGGTAGGAATAGAGCTTATTTGCTTTCTTGCCGAGAGTTGGACGAGAAGGTTGGAAGTACTCTGTAAGCTAAATATGACACTACAGCGAGCAGCTGGTTAGCTAATTATGTAGATTTAGAGGGGGTGTGTTTGTTTTTTAAATTTTTTTTACCTTTGCACAGAGCCAGGCTAATCCTTTCCCCCACTTTCCAGTCTTGATGCTATGTTAAGCTAACCAGCTGCTGGCTCCACTACATATTTACTGTACAGGTACGAGAGTGGTATCAATCCTCTCATCTAACTCTCTGTAGTAAGCGAATAATTATGCCTCGTGGAGTTTGCCAAAATGTCAAATGAATCCTTTAATTATAGCTTAACATAAAACAGCTGGAAAAGAACGGTACTTCAGTAAAAATTCAGTGTAACAGTACAAAATGATCATTCACATGAAAATATCTGATCAAAGAAGACTAAAAGGTTAACCAAGCACTGTTTTAAAAAGATGTGATCGCAAAGGGTAATTTACACAATCAACTAATTACAGTACTACAGTTCTAAGTAGAAGATTTTATTCCCTTTTTACATTTTGGAAAAGAAATAGGCCTATAGTGGAGAGGCAACTTCTGTAGGGGAAATTGAAACATTTATCCACCAGCACTTGAAGTCCTCTTGCAGAGTGTCATTAGTGTAATAGCATTCTTGGCAATGCAAAAGGCCTTTGGAGGGGTCTTTCTGACAGATCTTCAGTAATCTAATTGTGGAGTCTTTTAGCCCATTAGTGAACTTTTTAAGTTTATTAAACGTCCATAACATCATTTGTGTGAATCATGGCCTGTTGCAGCACATTTGACAGAAGACAGCAACACTGTCGATGTTGTTGGATTTTGTTTCTGTCATTGGCAAGATGTTCCGGGTCAGCATCAATCATCTTCAGCATCCGTCATGGCTTTGTCTTGTGTTATGATGTCTTCAGTGTTATGATCTTTATATTGATGTCATGCAGCTTAACTCGCGATCCTGAGTGTTTTATCACTGGAAAGTGTGTTTGGCAGAGTGGAGAGGTTTGGTTTTGGACTGTCTACTTGAACAGTGAGTGGTGGCCACTGTGGAGTCACACAGGCGTGAAAGTGTCGGACACCTGTGTCCACTCCTATGGAGGTAGAACGGCCTGGTGGTGGCATGAGAGAGTTTCCAGTAACTAAAGTACACCGGTGTGATCACCTTAATATTGTAGGCTGAATCTCCACCAGCTCCAGGGTGATTGATCTGACTCTGCACTCTTCCCTCTTTAACAAAGGATGATGTGGAAGGGTTAGTTTTAAGATATAAAAATAGGGCTGAAACAATTGGTTGATTAATCAATAGTCAATCAACACATAATTAAACAACAACAACAACAATTTTACCCCAAAACATTCAGTCAATTCCAGTCTTTTGATTGTGAACATATGCAGCTTTTCTTAGTTGTCTATGATATAAAACTGAATATAATTTTAATCTTCTTTGGGTTTCTAATATGTTGTCCACCCCATTTATATAAGTACGGGTAAACTAAATATTATAAATTCCATGGATAAGGGTTTTATATTAGGCAAAATGTAACAGCAGCAGAATCGGTATTTAGTCCTTCACCAGTCTCTTCACAGTGTACAAGGTGACTCTTTAATATCTACGTCATGAGAGGAAACAACTGTTGTCAAGTCAGTGTCATTTGTGAAGCACATTGGGATGCTGTATTGATCCCCTCTCGTGGTCCAATTACCGTTTGCTGGTTTTGTAAGATATCCTTGTTGGCCTTTGTGTGCTTGTCAGTGCGAACGCCTGCTGACGTCATTGGGTGCATGTAAACTGATCTATAAGCCAAAGGCAGAGCTGGCACTCGTTTGCCAGCGCTGGCAGAGCTAGAAGACATTTATCTGTCAAATCCCATTCAAAGGGAGCTGATAGTTGCTGTCGGCAGTGAAGAATGCTTTTGTATCATTACATTATAGTAATTGCACAAAACAAAGCAACCAATCTAGATTATTTGCTTTTGTTAATTTGACATATTGTATAAAGTGTATGCTGGTAGAGGCTTTTAGCAAAAACCCATTACACACGTTAAATACAGTAAGCGTTACAGTGGGTGACCTCAGCATAAATATCCTGGCTGGGACACAAAACAGTGATTTTAAGCAATATTTTAATAAAGTGACATCTTAAATTCACCATTCAAAATGCTTCATTGTCATAATCTGACTTGATATTTTTCACCGCAGTGTGTTGCAAACCTCACATCCAAAATTCATTTTTAGTGATTATTCAGAGACACCAGATCACACTTCCCAATCAACTGTCATCACCCTCAGCATGCAGAGGGTTTAGCCTAGAGGCCTGAACTTCATTAGGGTCTGCCTTTCACCTTCATTTACCTTGACCTCGTGTTGCCACTTCAGGGTTTGAATTGGACTACAAACTGGGATATATTTTAGAGCTGAAAAGCAAAAACACCAAAAATTCACTGTTTACAGTATTTTTTTAGTCTTCTATGACAGTAAATTGAATAACTCTGGGTTCTGGACTGATAGTTGGACAAAACGAGATATGTTGATACGTCAGCTTGGGTTTTGCACTTTTTTTGACGATTACGCAGTCAAAAAATCTGCACATTAATTGATAATGAAAATAATAATTAATTTGAGCCCTATTTATTAAAACTGGAGACTATGATCAAAATGTAAGATCTCATATCTGTTCGGTAAATATGAAGCTACAGACAGCAGCCACTTAGTTTATCTTAGAAACCAGGGGGAAACCAAAGGAAATAAAATCTGCCTACCAGCACCTTTTAACCTCATTAGTTGACACGTTATATCTCACTTGTTTAATCTGTAAAAAAACCAAAATATTTCTAAACCAGGTGCAGTGACTCCCTGTGGTCTTGTCTTCACCTGGCCAAGAAATAGTCCGACACAAATTAAAATTACACAATACAACCTGATGCACCAGGACTTCAAACCATTGTCCTGGTGAGATGAGGATAACTATCCCACAGTTTGTCACGTGTCGAGCACATAACCCTGGATGATAATCCTCAGAAAAGGGGTTAACCCTGATCAAACACAATATAATCCAGGATTTAGACTGGGCTGCCCAGAAAACATTTTCTCTCCCCACTGAAAAATACAAATCTGGGCTTTGCCGAGATGTCGATTAAAGCTCACGGCTTGTAGTTTAATAGTTGTGTGATCTTACAGGTTGGACATTTCAGACTATTCAGTTCTCATCTGTGCTGTTCCAGTGACATAGCTGCATTCCTCTGTTTTTTGCTCCTGTTTAATAGCAGGAAACATTTAAAATAGTTATGTTTTCATTTTATGAACTCATGACTCAGCTGTGGCAGTTTCCAACTCATCTTCTACTACTTTGATAGAATATTTAACTTGCTCTGCCTACATGAGCTCTGACGTAACGGCGGCGTGATTACAAAACACACAGCACGGCTTCAGTGTCTGACGTCTGATCACAAAGAGATGGATCTGCTGAGAGTTTCTATAAAGTGAATGTTTTTATTTCTTCTTTTACAGTAATCCAATATAGATCTTTAGATGCAAACCTGCTGCATTATACTGGAGTAATAGAAATCTGTCACTTACTAAACCAACTTTTATATGACTTTGACTTTTATATGACTAATTTTATGAGTGTGAGAGTTTGTAGTGTGTTATGTGCTCTTATCTTACAAACTAACTTCCATTTGTCTTATTTTTTTAATGTAAGGCATGTGTGCCGCCAAATGACCAAACGGAAAGTTTCAATGGCTTTGGTCCCCTTGATGATGAAAGCAAATATGGCATTTCGTCGATGTAGTGAAGATAATTACTTCCTGACGACGTTTTGGTCTCGGCAGCATGTGTTGAGACTATACAGTGAGTTCAGATCCTTTAGCCTTCCTCTCCTCAGACTGCAACGTCTGTAAGGCAGAGCGGAACACATGTAAACTCCCCAGATCACACACTCGCACACAGACATAAAAAGCTTCTGCAGCTGCTTTTGGTGCTTTCTGGAATTTTCAGGTCGGCCCTGTTGGCTGGAGATCTTACTTCCTAACTGGCTGTGTGTGTGAAACAGACAGAGCGTATATATATGTGTGTGTGTGTGTGGGAGGGAGGGAAAAGGGGCAGGGGGGCTTGTTTTGGGGGCTGGAGGACGGTTGCGGCTCTCTGAAGGAGTGTTCTCCCAGCGTGGGAAAGACGTATGTCTTTTCTCTGCCTCTGAGGAACTAAAGTAGGCCAAAGAAGGGCTGAGAGGAACTAACTCCTTTCCTCCGGCTCCAACTTTCTCTGCTTGGGCTACAGAGGCAAAGCCGTTCCTCTCTGGAACTGGGACAAGGGGATTTGTAGGAGCGAAGCAGTCGGGCTGGTAGGAGTTCCTGTGCTCTGAGAGGAGATGGGCAGCGGCTGAGGAGATTTTCTCCCAGCCGGGCTGAACAGCACAGAGTCGAGTAGGGCAGAAATGTATCACTCCGGCAGTGAGGAGTCAGACCTGGTAAGTTTGAGTAAACGTGCTTTCTGCTGCTCGGACAGTGTCTGTTCACACTTTTCTGAGCCAAACTCGGCAGTACCTCACACTCTTCTTCCCTCTACCCTTTTGAACAAAGAGGAAGGGCTCGGACTGCAAGAGAATGGAGGTTATTAGTGCAGGATTTAAAGGGGCGTAATCATACACTTCCTATTTTTCTCCCTCTTTGCCTGAAAGGTAGTGAGAGTCACACTCGCGATGCACACTGTGACTCTCTCGCAAAGACAAAGATGCTCATTTAAGCATTTATTTTGAATTTGCAAGCACCGCTGCGTGACCACTGCTAGCAAAAAGTGGGGAACTGAGACCATTGTTAACAAGCAAAGAGAGGGAAAGAAAGCAAACTGCTGGGGTAAGCTTGGTCCTTTATGTACAGAGACCGGTAGAGAGCACAGAACTTGGCTTTGGCCCAGAGCAAAAGTTTTGTCTTAGCCACAAGAGCCAAACAGAGTCTGGGGATTTTTTTTAGGTTTGACGTCGTTGTTGAAGCGTAGAAGTTGAGCACCAGGAGTGTAAATGAGTGGATGTCACTTCTGTGCAAGTGTTTAGTTACTTTTTCGTGTGTGT
>JAVQJF010071335.1:0-20509 GCA_036023855.1 Gadopsis marmoratus
TCTCTCTCTCTCTCTCTCTCTCTCTGTCCATGCCCCGTCTCTCTGCTCCTGTTGGTCAGTCAATGAGAGTCTCACAGCCGGACAGAGAGACAGACAGGCAGAGAGACAGACAGGGGAAGTCATCGCAGCCCTGAGCAGGTAAGATGCTGCTTCAGATTCTCACATGGGTTGTTTTTTGCACATTTATACGTTTATATATTTTGAATCTTTTCGTTGCCATCGTGGATGTTGCATCACCATGCACAGCGAGGTGTTGATTGATTGGTTGATTGACTCATTCACTGCTTTTCTGTCTCACGTGAAACTGAAAACAAGTCACCAGGAGATGAATTCTGATTATTTGACTGTTTTTTGATATTTTAAAGACCAAACAATCAATCAAACACTCTAGATAATAAGCGTTAGGTTAATTGATGAGATAATATGCAAGGATATATTCAATATTCAAGATATACAGAAATGTATTTCTGCATGATACAGAAAAGAAAGTAACTACTTTCACAGTTAATGGTTTTGACACCTTTTTTATTTTTATTGAGTCATGAAAAGTGAATGTGTTCTGCTGTAATGCAGTCGTGCACTTTCTTTTGAAGCATACCTTAAATAACACAGATTGTCTTTAAGTGAAATCTGCTGGTGGGATGAATTTATTTCAGGCTGATCAAAATGGATCGAAGCAGAGAAGGCAGATTGTAGAAAATGACAACTAAATCACTAAAAAACTCTTAACTCGAGCTCCACTAACTCGCTGCTTTCAACCTGTTTTCACTGTCTTCTTCAGGTGACTGGGGGGGTCAAACTACTGTTGCCAAGATCAAAAATCAACTTTCACTCTTACATAAAATAGTTATTGTTAAAGGGGAACTCCAGTTGTTCACATCAGCATGTGTTTCTGAGTTCTGCTGCATGTGTTTCATTTACTCTTTGAGGAAAGTTAATGAAAGCGTCCTCTAAGACGAGAGCTGGAGATACTTTATCGGTATCAGCTGTTCTTGCCTATGTGTTTGTCAGCATGTCCATATTGTCTGTATGTGTGTGCCCTAATCGGTCCACGAGCACAGACGCCTGAATGCATCCTGGTAACTCGCAGGTTTGTGTTTGAACGAACGGCTCGGGAGGAGTTTATTTTGGCTCCGACTGACAGATGAAGGCCTGTGGAGTCTTTATGGGGCGTTCGGGGAGTTTCTATTGCCCTGCTGTGTTTCCTGAGAGGTCCGACTGAGCAGCTGGAGCAGATGTTGCCGGCAGGTATTTACAAGCTAATCGTTCACGCTGAAGCCAACAGAGGCGGCTCACTAAGTGTCCGCAGTCCAGACCAACACGGCAGCTAACCTGCAGCTGCTGGACCCGCTTTGAGTCGGGGTCAAGTCCAATTAGCAGCAAACTAAATGTGGGCGTGTTACAAGACGGCAGGTTTGTCTCCCACGAGGTCCAGCAGTCTGAAGACACATACTCATAGATTTTGGGATTTGCCACTGAGGGAGAAGGATGAGATGTAACACTTGGTGTAATTGAACTTTCTTTTGGCGACAGAAGTGGAGGATTTCCATGTCTGGAGGGGGTCTTTAAGCAGCTTTGGTTGTGAACCTCTCGGGGAGCCGATCGGTTAGGGTTGGACTCCTGCAGCTACTGTATGAGGGAACGTCAGGGGAGACCTTCTCACTCCAAGTGTGGAAATGTTTGTCTTTTTCATTTCATTGTGTGACATCACGAGGGGTCAGGCCATAGAGGGAGGGTATGTCCCCGCCCGGCGGTTTCAGCAGGGCCTGCAAACCATCATGGCGTTGGAAGGCAGGTACTACACTTCCCATGAGCAGCCGGGCCAACACGGGGATCTGGCAGTCCCCCAGCTGGATCCAATGAACTGATCAGGGAGAGGAAGTGGAGCAGGGAGAACACATGAACACAAGAACACATCCTACTAAAGTTGTTTTCTGTTACCTCCTCAAAACGAGTTCATTTCCCTTCGAAGATGCAACACCAGGCGGTAAAAAGCTCTTTGTTGAGCTTAATTTGGGCCAAATCAGGTGCAGAAAAGTCTGACGCAGCGACACCAACAAGACATGAAGCATACAGAGCTGAGCGGAACAGTATTTTAAAGTGTGCGTGTGTGAGCATGAATGTATAAACAGATGTTTGTATAGTTTTATATTTCTATGACATGCAGTCTTGTAGGGAGGTGAATTTCTATCTTTATTAATGTAAATTCTGCTGCACGGACGCTAATAAACTCAAAAGTCTTCATATTCTGACACAAATTAACTAACAGTCAGATCAGCCTGCAGTCTCATCCACCTGCCAACAAACCAAATTAGTTTCTTTGTGGCCAAGTTACTTTTTCCATCGTGTTTTATTGGCTGACGCGCCGACTGTAAACAGCTAATCGCCCCGTTTCTGCTAATTGTGACCCGAGTGGATTCTGCTGAGCTGAAAGAGCAAACTTTAAGGTTGGGTTTAAGTGTGTTTCTGTCTTCGTTCCAGGGGGGAAAGAATCCCCGGAGCACAAAGGAGAGGCGGGAGGAAAAGCTCTGAGTGAAAGAAAGTGACAGCAGCTGACAGAGGTCTCCTTTTTCCTAATCTGTGAAAACCTTGGAAACGATCAGCTGCAAGTCAGAGCTGCCGACTCCGAGTCCAGCGTCTTTCCCTCTTTTTCCTGGTTCGACCCCAGCGATGGTTCCCTTCATCCCCTCCCTCCTCGTCCTCCTCCTCCTGGCTGCCCCGGCCCTCCCGACCCCATCGCCCTCCCAGGAGCTGCAGGTCAGAGGTCAAAGGGCACCGAGGGACACCAGACAGGACTCCATCAAGGCGAGTCATTGGGTGTTTGTGCGAGAGATCAGTAGTTGGCCAGCTACTACAGAAATCATCCTGCGTTCACACAATTTCATTCACTTAAGGTCAAAAATGTTGCGTTTCATCATCTGGAAGTAGAAGAAGAACGATGTAAAAAGAAAAAGTCCTGCCTTCAAAATCTTAAGGAAAAAAACACAAGTATCAGCATCAAAATATACCTAAAGTACTAAAAGTAATACCATTATATATTATTTCACATTATTATATATAAATGTGTTTATCACTTTAATGTTGCAGGTAATAATTGCATTATAAACTGCTCAGTATAATAATAATAATAACAGGATTCATAGAGTCTTAAAAGTTTGGAAAATGCTTAATTTTATCGACACAATTACTCATGGAAGCAAAAAATCTTTAATATTTGAAATGAAATGATCAAGTCATGATATTTGTTTGTTGCCTCCTGGAATTTGTAGTAACAGTTATAGGGTCTGGGTTTTGGTTTAGGCACCTTGGGAGGTGCTTGAATTCTGCTCTTAAAAAGCAGTTTGAACCCTGTAATAATCATAATGTATTATTTGATTTGTATTAATAATGTGAATCTGCAAAGTAACGTTGGTAAATAAATGTAGAATAAAATGGAAATATTGTAGTAAAGCACAAAATTGTACTTAAGTACAGTACTTGACTAAATGTACTCGGTTACCTTCCTCCACTGGAAACACCAGCAATTAACTCGTTATCATTAAATTGATTATGATTCTGTTTAGTGGTGTGACGTTACCTACATTATAAATAACAATAAATTAAGGGTGATGGTTTCTGTCCACTGAAATGCTAGAAGGCTTTTAATTTGAAACTGATACAGGAAGTGTTGAGTAACAGCGTGATGCAGTAACTTTAACAGGGCAAACTGGAGCGAATCACAACGAGAATTTGTACTAAAATATGACCAGTTCTACTCATCAAACAGAGGGAATTAGAAACAAAGGCCTGCCTCTAATACAAGCCTGCTTCAGATAAAGGCCTGGAACCTTCTGCAGGCCCCGGCTGCTATCTGAGGAAATGCGGTACCTGAGTTTACAGATTTAAACAGTTCCCCTGTAGGAAACCTTTCTGACACCCCAAACAGTCAGAAGGATCAGATTTATGGTCAGCAGGTCCAGTTCAGTAACAGGGGTTCATGTCTGGTTCTCGTTAACACCGTGGAACACTGAGGTTGACCTCTTTGTTACAGGTGGTGATCTCCGAGGGCTGCGCCACCCAGGGGGGGTCATCTGATGGCAGCCAGGGAGGTAAAAACCAGAACTTTATTTTATCATCGTTCTCTTTTAATGTTGTTTCACAAACCTTTGTCAACAACTTCATCAGTACTGACAGTGCTGGAAGAAGTATTCAGATCGTTTACTGCAGTAAAAGTACTAATACCACACTGTAAAAGTACTCTGATGAAGTAAAAGTGTGCGAGTATAATCAGTAAGATGCAGTAAATGGCCCCGGTGCCTGTTCTGTTATATCTGATATCAGCAGGGGATCATTCGTCACCTGCTGATTTTTCTCCATTAATCCACTGATCGATTGATTGATCACAACGAGCCAGAGGCCAAAGTGACACCTTCACGACCAACAGTCCAAACCTCAACAACATTAACAACATTCAAAGGAAAAGCAACAAATCTGCGGTCAAAGCAGCTGATAAATGAAAGATGTGGTGGAGTCGAAGCAGGAAGTGAGTCAATCAGCTGGTCTGCATCTCCTCCCAGGTTTATTTCCTCTCTTTCATCTCAGGCAAAGAAATCGACCTGTCTCCCGGCTCTCCTCTGGTCCTGACCCACAAGATCAAGCTGGTTCCGTCGGGTTCTGGTGCAGGATCCTGTGGCTGCGAGGCGGACTTCTCTGCCCTGCGGGAGCGTCTGGAGCGTCTGGAGAGGGAGGTGTCGGCCCTCAGGGAGAAGTGTGGAGGACCCGAGGGAGGCTGCTGCACCTCCAAGGAGAGCAAAGGTGAAAACCAGCTGCTTGTTGTCTCACAATCACATCTGAAGCACTTCCTTCTAATATTACACGTGCATGGCTAAGTAAGCACCAAGCGTTAAATCGATATGTTTTCTAACAGCAGTGAGAGCTCGAGAAGAATCGGACGAAGCTGCAGAGACTCACCAGCTGAATCCTCTGGTTTCCTCTCAGAGCGTCGCTTTCAGAATAAAAGCTGTAAGAAGCTCACAGTTACAAAAGGTTCACAACCCCTGCCCAAGTTACTCTCAGGATGAATCACCATGTTGGGTCTGAGGCCGTATATCCTTCCTCGCTCGCCTCTTTCTGCTGGAAACAGATTCGATCTGCCCGATCGCGTTCACACGACTGTTTCAGCCAATCGCACGACTTCACATGACTTCACTGTTGGAGCGCGACCTGCAGGATTTTAGATTTTCAGTGAGAGCAGAACTAAGTGCTATGAGATAACTCTGTTATGATATAGCGCTATATAAATCAAATAGATTTATTCCCCCCTTTTTCAAAGTGAACAAACAGCACGAGAAAGAAGTGACATCAGAACCGAAAGCAAAACAGAAACAAAGAAAAGTAAATGACCTCAAAAAGAACCTGTTGTCACTAAAGTGCTGCCGTGCACGCCGACAGACTGTGCGCCTCGCGTGCACGCCGACAGACTGTGCGCCTCACGTGCACGCCGACAGACTGTGCGCCTCGCACAAAGAAAACGGTCTGTTTTACATTTAGATTCAATCAGATTTAGCTTTGACGTCAGGTTCCTCCGAAGTGTGTCGTGCGTCTGAAGACACTCGCTGTTTCTCATCCACAGCGAAACGCAAGCGTTCGACCCAACAGCTAAACTTTATTGCAATCAAATGTAACGAACACGTAGCACAAGTGGAAGCAATGGCGTCGCCTGCTACAGTCATCAAACAACAATAGTAGTAATAGCAGTGGAGTAACTTCACCTCCAGCTGCCCTGAACGTGCGACTGTGCTGTCGGTTAAATGATGTTTGACAGATTTATGTTAGATTCAGTCCATCACTCACATCCTCCGTCAGACTGACCTCAGGACTGATCACATTAGAACCTGGCAGAACTCAAAGCATGAGCTAACTCTGCAGTGTGTGTGTGTCCTCAGCTCTCTGCCCAGTGTGATCTCAGCCTCCATCTCCTCCCGGTCCACTGCAGCTCCCCCTCCACCCTCCTCAAGGGCGCGTTACACTCTAATTAGCGAGGCTTAGACCTCCGCTTCCCGACCATCCCACCCCCCCAAAAATACTAAATCTAGAGATGGAGGGAGAGTCTCAGTATTTTACTGCTCCCAGCTTCCATCACACTTTAGTCTAAAAGTAAGAGCTAAATGTGCTTTGGATGTTTATGGTCTGCCTTTAAACATTCCTGGTTCTGAATATAACGGAGTCTACAGCACTGCTGTCCAACTCTTCCAACCCAATATTCTTTTTTTTAGCCATTAAAACCATCCAAATGCATTTACTCATGACCCCCCCCCCCCAACACCCAGACAGCACGGCGCCCTGAGCGTCCACATCTGCAACAAGCTGTGATGCTCTGAGTGTTCTGACTACTTTCTGTCAGAACCAGCAGTTTGAGCTACAGAAGCTCTTCTGTTGGATCGGACCACATGGTCCAGCCTTCAGTGAGCCTTGGCCCCCCATGACCCTGTCTCCGGTTCAGCTGGTTCTCCTTCCTTGGACCACTTTTGGTAGGCCCTGCCCCCTGCAGACCGGGGACACCCCACAAGAGGCCCCCCCCACTGACAGGTGCCATGGTAACCAGATGTTCTTCACTTCACCTGGCGGCTGATCGCTGTAGTTCTGAGTCTCCTTTATTGTTTTCAGAAGCCTGAAGAGGTGAAATTATTCAGTAATTCCGAAGGAAATTACGAAAAACATCGACACAGCTTTATGGAGCAGAAATGTATTTTTGGTTCTCTCTGCCACCTTCTTTTGTCATCTTGCGACACCTTCAGGGGCCTTGACCTCGAGGCTGGAAACCACAGCTCTACAGGAGGAGAGCAGGAGTCAGACATTTGGGTTTTAGATACTGTGGATTTCGGCACATCAAGGCAACGGCAGTCTTCTGTTTCTAATTTCCTTATCACCATAAATGACCATACATATTTATTAGCATGTACTCCTTTATGTCTGCCTTTTATAAAACACAGCAGTGACATTTGATGTCCATGTCAACGGCGCAAAAGCATCTCTGCAGCCGCAGGCTAGCAGGACATCTGTCTAATTGCAAAATTTGCTATCAACATGTCGGAGGTGATGTTGCCCTTTTAAAACGGTGTCTTCCCTCTGCTCCAGGTGCAGGTTGCTCCATCAAACCAGAGGTCGACGAGTGTCCCAACGAGTGCAGTGATCAGGGCCGCTGCGTGGACGGCAAGTGTGTCTGCTTCCCCGGCTTTAGTGGACCGGACTGCAGCGAGTCCAACTGTCCCGGAAACTGCAACGACAAAGGAAGGTGTGTGAACGGCAGGTGTGTGTGCGATCCTGGTTTCATCGGTCCCAACTGCTCGCAGAGAGGCTGCGCCGACGACTGCGACAACCGGGGCAGGTGTGTGAACGGCAGGTGTGTGTGCGACAGGGGCTTCACAGGTCCCAGCTGCTCGGACAAATCCTGTCCTGGCAATTGCAGCAACAGGGGGCGCTGTGTAAATGGACAGTGTGTCTGTAACCCTGGATTCACCGGAGCGGACTGCTCAAAGAGGGCCTGTCCTGTTAACTGCAGCAACCGTGGAAAGTGTGTAAACGGTAAATGTGTGTGCGACAGCGGCTTCACCGGTGCGGACTGCTCAGAGAATTCATGCCCAGGAAACTGCAACAAAAGGGGGCGCTGCCTCAATGGACAGTGTGTCTGTAATCCTGGATTCACCGGACCGGACTGCTCAAAAAGGGCCTGTCCTGACGACTGCAACAGCCAAGGCAGGTGTGTAAATGGTAAATGTGTGTGCAACAGCGGCTTCACCGGTGCTGACTGCGCTGAGATTTCCTGTCCTGGAAAATGCAACAACAGGGGGCGCTGTGTAAGCGGAGAGTGCGTTTGCGATGATGGATTTGGTGGGATGGCCTGCTTAGAAAAAACATGCCCTAATGACTGCAAAGACCGCGGCAGGTGTGTGAACGGACAGTGTGTTTGCAATGACGGCTTCACCGGTGCAGACTGCTCTGAGAGAGCTTGTCCCAGCAACTGCAGCCACCGCGGGAAGTGCGTGAATGGGCGGTGTGTTTGCAAACAGGGCTTTGCCGGGCCGGACTGCGCCGCCAAAGGCTGTCCCAATAACTGCAACAACAAGGGTCGGTGCTTCAAAGGGAGGTGTGTCTGCCAGCGTGGGTTCACCGGGCCAGACTGCAGCCAGTGTGAGGAGGGGATGACTGGACCCAACTGTGATACCGGTGAGTCAAACCCAACAAATGACGGAATCCTCAATTAAACCTGGTCTTTAAAGGAAACGTGATGTAGAGATACACCTGGTGGTAACATGTCATCTGTAGCTGCACAGGCTACCTGGATAAAGACATCCCATCCATGAGTCTTTGCATTTCGACGGCTCATATCGAGTGTGTCTGCTTAGTGACCAAATCTCAATATGCAAGTTAATTAGGCGGAGGAGGAGGAGTTAGGCGACCTTTCAACTTTCTGGGTGGATTTTTGATCTGGTTGCACTTCGATCCACATCTGCACCTGACATTAACGTTGTCTTACCCTGGTATCCAGACACAGATCACGTTTTAATGCCAGGTTTAAATGGGGCAGAAAATTGGTAAGTAAGTTTTCAAATCTCACAAGCAGTGAAATGCTAGATTTATGTGACAATATCAAGATTTCTATCGAGAATGCAGTCTTTTTACAAGTGATTACTATTAGCGAAGCAGTTTTCCTTTAATTTAAGAAAACTAATTTAACATTTTTATCTGAAGACAAAAACAAAGTAATATCTCTAATACCTAAATACCTAAAGGCACTTTGAACACCTTTAAGACGTTACTCAGGACGCACTTTGTTTAGTATTTCTTATATTATGTCTCTATTTTAAATCTGTCGCTTTTGCATTTTAGTTCAAACCACATAGTGACTGCTGCTCTAGAGAAGTGCAATATACATGTACTCACTTTATGGCCGTTTACTTACTTATTTTCTTACAAACATCTACTGTAAAGTAAAATCAGGCCGTGTTTAAATACCCGTCTCCACCGTCACTTTGAGTTCCCCCATGTGGGTTAGTGATTTACAACATCAGGCAGAACACTTTACATGTTTGGAATGAGCGTGCATGTCCCAGATGCTTTGCTTTTGTGTAATATCTTTTCACCTAATAACTTAATGGGTCTAAAACACGAGAATAGTTTGTCATTTCTGGGAGGGAGAGCGTGATAAATGCTTTACAGACTCTGGAAACGTTTTGCTGTTTGTTGTCATGTTTCCTGCATTTCCAGCTCAGTAATCAGATCAATTCTTCCCTGACAAACATTTTTTTTTTTTTTTTTGCAGTCTTTGCAGAGTGAGCCATGTTGGTTGCCTCTTCAGTCTGTTTTGTTGTTGCTGTTGTTGTTGTTGCCAGGCTACGTTAGCATATTAGCTCGTCTGCTTGGGGCTGATTCCCGTAGAACAGACGGCTGCGTCATGGCTGAAACAGGACAGACACACGTGTGTCGGTGGTAAGTGTTTTGCCAAATGTAAACGCCCACTGATTGGAGCAAAGCGAGGGGAGTCCCGGGATCTGAAGCCCTATATGAGAGGGAGATAAGTGTTGAGTGCATCCACCTGTTTTTATGCACATTTGGAATTCGTGGAAGGAAAATCTGAATGGAGACACAAACTTCGCAAATGTCTTTTTAATGCCCAGCAGAGGTGAAAGGGTTGACAACAAAGATCGATCGAAGCAGATGGAGACGCTGCTTCCTCTGCATAAGCAAGCATAACAATTGTAGGCCTCCGGTCAAGATCATAGCCAGGATTTTATAAACCGGGGTGTTATAAGTCCAAGGTCCCCCAATGCACCTGATTCCTGCTCCGAAAAGAAAGTTCCTGAACGTTTTCTACACACTTTTTCCGACCCTCTACACTGCTGCGAGTAAAAGCCTGGAGGGGAAATCCTGTCTGGACTATCGCTGCAGCAGAACATAGTTTGACGTCCAGGCTCCGACCTCGTCACTCCACACAGATACGTTTCCACAGAGATATTGGGGAGTTATGGGAAAATATCTTAAACCGGCAGGTGGATGCTGGGGTGGTGGTGATGGTGGTGAGGCAGTGGCGTTGACAGGCAGAGGGAGAGATGGGAGATTTCTGCAGCTTAAATAAACCGCCCAAATTGGGAGGGTGCGTTTGGTACGAGCTCAGAGGCGTCGCTCCATTTGATGGATAAAAACGTGATTTCCATATTCTTGCACCTTCTCTTTTTCTTTTTATAATCTGCATGAAAGTAGTTTGTTTCTAAATGCATGTGTGAGCGTGGCTGGTAGCCGGCCTCACGCCTCTCGCTGCTGGATTCTGGTAATTGCATACGGGAAAACACTACGTCAGGCTCTCGCTGACCCGTCGAGCAGTGAATTTTTCAGCACTAATTTCATGAGAACGTCGTGCAGTAAATCACAAATCTGTGAATTATTAGTCTCGAGTGCAGCTTCACTGTGTCCAGGCGGAGAGCTTCACGTTGGCAGCGTCGCAGAGGACCACATGTTTCAGCATGTGGTCTCATGAGCTGCAGTTTATGTGGAAGAGAAGTTTACAGCATGTAGATGGAACGTGACAGGAAATGTGACTGGTTCTCACGGTGAAAATGCTTCATAAAAACGTTTCTTTCCAATAGAATACAACTTGATTGTCCACAAAAGTCGAAAAACTGTGTTTCCCGGCAGTTTGTTTGAGCATCAAAACATACATGGACACAACATCAACGCCGACAATTAGTCAATAAAATGATAAGTCGCTTTAATCTGATTTATATCTTCATATCCTGAAGATCTTTTGCGTTTTGAAATGTGAGATGAGTCGAGACATTTGAAGGCGTCGCACCTCTGGGAGATGGAAATCATGATTTTCTGATATTTTACAAACTAAACCTGCTACAGAAACGGCTGCACGTCGTTTGATTCAGGGGAGCCTCTTTCTTTCTGCTGCAGCGTATCGTCACCGTCATGCACTGCCTTCGTGTGAGCACAACAAAGTGAGGGTTTTCAGCGTGAAAAGTTGTATTTAAGTGTTTTGGAGCTCCGTGTGAGGTTTGGTTGGATGTAGCCGTGGCTGAGACTCTCACGGCTCGGACACCGTTTAAAGATCGCCTCTGTCGTGAACGGTTCCAGAGTCACTGAATGTTTTGTAGATGAAAGAAGAAGCTATCAACTATTTGATTTGAAAAAAAAAGGTTGAAGCAGGATTTTTCTCTTGCTGCATTGACTGAAATTGTTGTTGAAATTGTAACCCTAACCTTAACCCGAAGAACGTCCGACATGTTTTCACCAGACGAAGTTGTGACAGCGAACATGTTGGCAAACATCCGGCTGGAGTCCTGTTTAAATGTATATTCATTCCTTTTAGCTCGGCTTTGTTCTCCAACCTCCAGTAAAAAGACAAAAAATGAAAGTTCCAAAGACATTCATCCGCCTTTCCCTAATCTAAACGCCGGCCCATCCCAAGGCTCCCAAATCCCGAACCTGGATGCGAAGCCTTAATGACAAAAACATCCTTCACCGTCTGACCAGTCTCACTTTCAGGCATCGGATCAGATGCAGCGGCTTGCAAGCGATCGATCAAGGCTGATCACTCGGTTTTCACAAGGTGGACGTCTCAATTTCTGCAGGACTCAGAACAAATGGCTGCTGGCTCGGTCGCGCTGCATCAATCACACGAGGAGGAGACAGAAAACCGTCTTTCAAAAGGTTTCTGTATATTCAATCTGATTCCTGCAACTTCATTTAGTTGTGTTTTTACGAGCCAATGGCAGAGCTAGGATGGAGCGGCTCTAACCAATGGAAGAGCAGGAGTTGCATGTGGGTTCCTCGTCTTCTTTTTGTTTTATTTCCTGAATATATTGTCGATGCAGAAGCAACATAGTCGAGGCCAGGATTCTAGAAACGGGGACATCATAAGCCCTGCAGTGCACCTCGGTCCGGTTCTGGCCAAACGCCAAAAACTACTAACTAACTTCTTGTTTTTCTGTAAAAACAATCTCAAATGCTTCTGCTGCTAAAAGTCTGGCGGAGGGGGAAAGTAAATCCTCTCTGTTTATCTATTTTATCGGCTTATTGGCGCCACAACAGCAAAACAAGCTGTTGTGTCTGATCTGATGCCTGAAAGTGAGACGGTTCAGACGGTGAGGATGTTTTTGTCATTAAGGGTTTGCATCCAGGTCCACGAGGGTTCAGATTTGGGGAAAAGGTGGACGAATGTCTCTGAGATCCGGACCAAACTGATCACACAGGCAGAAAGTGGAAATCGTTGCAGGAGTGATTTGATGTGAATTTACTGACGCTGTGACTGAAGACGAGAGAAGGTTTACAGATGAGAGTTAAAGTTTGCAACCGTTGAAGAGATGCTGGTCAGACTCTTCCTTACTCTGGTTATTGTGTCTCTCTGCAGTCCTGTCGGGTGTTTCTCAGCTGAAAGCTCGGGGCGTCACAGAGACGTCCGTCACTCTGGCCTGGACTCCGCCTCCGGTCCAGTATGAGACCTACTACATCACCTTCAGCAGCCAGGTACGGAGAGTTCATCCTGATTCCTGCCGTTTGTCAGTGTGATTCTCACATGATTATCTATTTATTCTGTCAATTCTACATATGAAGTGTTTTTCCTCTCGCCGCTTCGTATCAACGCGGTGGAAACATGCAGCCTCAAGTCCTTGAATTCATCAAACGACGAATGAATGATGAACGGTGACGGTGCAAAACAGAGCAGCTGGTAGTAAATAAGTGTAGCGTGCAAAAGAAAAATACAAGGTAAAAAACATGAGTGTGTATATACAAAAACTACAGTATTTACTTATTTATTTATTTATTATTGCACATCGTCCAGCGGCATCAGTTTTTTTTATTTTCGTTTGGCATTTTTAACGTTTTCCCAAATAACTTTTGTGCACAGACGGTGACGGTACTTCATACTTTCTCTAGTAGGTTGGACATTTTTGAGCTTCGAGCTTTTCGAGTTGTCTAGAGACCTGAGTTCTTCTTTTAAGATTAAAACTCTGAACGTTCGGCTGCAAGAAAAGAGAAATGGTATGAAGACAGGACCTGAGGGTTTGTTCACACGGCATGAAGTCCCATTTGAAGAAGGAAATATTCAAAGTAAACTGTTTATTGAATGTTGGATGTAACTGATCCTGTGAGAGTTTGGATGAGGGTTTTGTTTAGAGTGGCAGCACTCTGTGCAGATCATCTTTCACTGTATCTTTCCCATGACAACAGGAGGACCGTGAAAAGACGACAAACGATAAATCCAACAATAAATCCAGGATTCCAAGCAAAATGTCCCATGAGGCTTTCGAGTGCAGATCGTCTCCAGTAAATTAACTCTCATTGTTACAGTTGTTTTAGGGCCAAAACTCACCAGGTCAAACTGAGTTAAAGGACTAAAACTGAATTAGGCATAAAGGAGGCAGGAAAACAAACGATGCCTGGGTTTGAAACGTACATGTTTTGTAGGTTTAGACTGATGAGAATAGTTAAAGGAATAGTGGAACGTTTTTTGCTTTCTTTCCAAACTTTAGATGGAATCCATTCTCATGTTTGTCATTTGCAAAGGTAAAGCTAGCAAGCACCTAGCTTAGCTTAGCTTAGCTTAGCTTAGAAAGAACATCTTGCTCTCAGAAAGTGTTCCTCAAAATACTGAACCATTTCTTCAAGAGTTTCCTCCAAACTTTCCGCCCAAGTAGGATTTTATTTAGTTTTAACTTTATTTTCTGGGTTTCAGCTGAGCCCTTTAACATCCAAATTAATTTATTATATAACTTCTGGCACAAAATGCTGACAAACTGAAGTTTATCTCCTAAATGGTTAAACACTAATTTCAAAATACTAATTTTTAGCTGGTTTCTCTGTCATCCACCAAAATCTGAGTTCTTTTAATACATTTTAAATAAAAAATTAATAAGTTTCATCTGGAACTTGAGGACAAATCATAAATTCAGCATGTCATTACTAGAAAAAGTAGGATGGACTGATGTATAATTTGTTTCTGTGTTCAGAATCCAGTTACAAACAGTTTGTAAGAAGAGCGTCAGGAGGGCAGAGAGCTGTACACAGTTTATTTCCATGACCAGCTCTATAAAACTAACTTCAGAGTCTGAAGATGGAAGCAACAAACTCGTCTCTTCCAAAAAGCATATCGACTCCTTTTGGAGATGTTTGGATAAAATGTCAGGTGGAATATATTCTGATGCCCTGACCTCACCGCGCGTGTCTCGACCCTCAAATGCTTATGAAAAACACTTGAGATTTCATCCTTAATATTAAACACGACGCTGGTTCGCTGACTGAACGTACATGAAACTGATCCGACTCGCTAACTGGCCTGAACAGGAAGCAACAGCACAGAGATCCAAACCGCCAGATGAGTCTGTCTTCCACTTCTGTCTGACACCAAAACAATCACTACTTTCTTCTGCATGGACACGAATTTCATCCAACGTTATTGCCATTAAACTTGCGTACAGCCCAACATACTGTGGTCCTCTCATCCCAAGATAAGTACAGTAAATATCTGTAAAAGCAACGTGCATCATCATTTAAGAGGCGAGTTAATGAAAGTGTTACGCAGTGAAGCAGACGGACAAAAAGTCATCGACATATTTGTGACAGATGTGAAAGTTGTCGACGCGCAGTTTAATTTAAGAGGGAGAAGTATACAGCAAGCAAACATTGCAAACATTGCAAACATTGTGATTTCAAGCGTGTCGCCCCAAAGATAAAATAAATGAGTATTTATAAAGAGACGCTGCAACAAACATCCTAATGTTCATAATATCTCATGTTGGTTTATCCGAACGTGAGACTGTTTGTGCTCGCAGATCAACACGCTGCAGCTGGTTTATACGAGACGTGTTACGATGGTTCTGTAGACACACACCTGGGGAGTCGTGGAACATCTCGGAATCCTCCTGTTGGTGAACCAAAGCCAACGTCTGACTGCTGAGATAGAAAACAAGCTGCAGGTTTGATTTTAAACCCAAAAAACGACTGATGACATCATTTTGTTCGAGCGTGCAGAAGACTAAGGGTTAGAAACTGGAACTCGTGTGTGTGTCCACGAGGAAGACAGCAACACTTCATCTCTTTTTGAAAACGTGTTGCGTTTCCTCTCAACACAGATTTTTGTACTTAACCTCCATCGCTCGCGGGAACTGACAGGTCATCAGATGGACAGAGGAGGAGGGTTTGCGTTGCGTTGTGTTAGCGACAGCAACACAAACGGCATCCAATCACCACAAACACAAACTGCAACGTAGCAACCAAAGTCTGTTTAAGAGGAATCGACTCACTCAGACTAACGAGACCGACCTCAACCTGCCCTTCGCTTCTGTGTCGTGGGATGTCGACAACGTTACAGTGTCAAGGTTCGGACCACCGGTCGGTCACCGTCGGTCTGCTTCAGTTTGGGCCAAATTAAAATAAAATCACACAGCGTGTGGTGTCGAAGCAGCACAGTCTAACCAAAGATATGTTCTGTAGGAAACATGATTAATGCTCCTGATACTAATATGCTGTTTCTGTGTAGTAGGATGTACACGTCTCTGCTCATTACACAGAAGTAGTCGTGCCACGGATCCCAAAAACTCACGGATCGTTTTTGGGATAAAAAAGTAAATAAATGAGACCAGTGACTCTTCCCCTCCTCCTCCTCCTCCTCCTCCTCGCCATGATTGGTCGGGATTCAACACGAAACAGCTTTTTGAAATAATCAAACCAACCTTCAGAATAAAACACAGCACACATCTGTATCTTCTCACTGCAGCTCTGCATCCAGATTTGGGGAACTGTTGTTTATAAAGGAGGTAACAGCTGCAGTAAAACTGTATGTCCGAGGTTCACGTACGTGCCGAACCACTGGGGGGAGATCTGATCGGATCCCGGATCAACTGCGATCCGCTAGAAGCAATTATCTCACTCTCACTGTCCTCATTCATGTTTTAAGACGCTACAGATTATATTCAGCTACAGAGTCGGGATGCGCCGTCTCGTCTATTTGCGTTGGTGTAAACTGGCAGGTGTCAGAGCGTCTCATCGTGAATCTTTGTTCTGAACTGGGCTCAAACGATAAGTGATAAAGGATGATTGTGTATAGCTGCCCATTAATAATCAATAATCACTGAGCCTCTTCAGCACACCGTCACATATTATGATGCTGTGTTGTTGTCATTCAGTGCACTGACCGTCTGCTTTAGCTGCATAAACCTCTGCTTCACTTGTTCAACAGGGCAAACATGTGTGATCAATCTGCAGCAGATCAATCGGCACTGAAGAAGTGGAAAATGACTAATTGTGTTGGTATTTGTGAGAGTCGTGTTAAAGAGACAGAGCAGGCCGGCGAACAAAGGAAACACTCTCAACCTCCCTTTTTAAATCGGTCAAACTCCAAACTGTCACTGAGATGAAAAGAAAACCAGCACACACACACACACTACAGAGATCACCTCGTGCTTCGACTAAACAAATCTCCACCACCGCCCACAGCTGGAGAGACACAGAGAGAGAGAGAGAGAGAGAGAGAGAAGACAAGGGCAGGCTAGCTCTTTCCCTCTGTTTCCAGTCTTTATGCTAAGCTACGTTAGCCGGCCGTATCTTCATGTCAACCGTACAGACAGGAGAGTGGTAATGGGCCTGAACATCTATAGGGTTTCTTCTTTCCTTTAAATAGAATGACTAGAAGTAGTTGTCCCTCCAGCTCCTCCGGGGGGATCCCAAAGTGTTCCCAGGCCAGATGGGACATGTCGGTCCTCCCAGTTGGACCTGGTCAGAAAACCTCCACAGGAAGGAGTCCAGGAGGAACCACCTCAGCCGCATTGATGGTGACGGAGCTGCCATGAAGGTGCTGGCCTCCGTCGGGAATCAGTGTTCAGTGTGTTGCCCAAAGACACTTCGACATGTGGACAGGAGGATGTTGGGATCGAACCGCCAGCCCTGCATCATACATATACATGAACTCAGTGAATCACTCCAAACACAAAAGGAGCAATCCGCCATTTTACTGCAGAGTCCTGTGGACTCAGACTTCGGGGTGCTGACTCTCATCCCCATCATTTAACTCTGCTACTAACTAAAACATGTAAATTTAAACAGAACAGACAGAACTTCAGTGACTTTGACACCAAAGACAAGAGTTCTGGTGTTTGTTTCCTGTTTACGTATATCAGGAAACGGTCCTAAGAACCATTGTTGTGTCGCCCCCTGTGACCCGAAGAGGTAACGACGACACGTCTTTCAGCCTATGCTGCATGTAATTAATTCATTTCTCTCCTGGAGCTGTGCAATAAATGCATATAAATGCCCATAAAAACAGAAAAAAAAGATATTTGTAATGGTTATCGGGTGGTAACAGTTTTGGACGGTGTGTCGGATCTGTAAATGAGCAAATGTGTCATTTTGGAAAGCTGTGTCGAACTACGTGTTTTGCCATTTAAGTTTGGACGACTTGCTGAGGATTCGGTCCAAAGATGTCAGACCCTGGACTTTCTGTGGTCTCGGTCTTTGTGGTCCAACTTTTTTTAAGCCGACGATCAAAGAGTTCCCCACGTTTCTCTCACGACTGTCAACTTCAGTCTTTTTTTACAGCTCAAGAGCAAAAAAAAAAAAAAGGTCACGCAGCGACTTCGGGCCTGAAGTCTGAGGACAAAGAGAGAAGACGTCAGAGATCAGAGTGAAGGCAGAAGAGCAGTGAATGAACAGAACGCTCGGAGGCCGAGAGGAAAAGATGCAGATGTGGGATGCTTGTTGCCGCGGAAACGCGTAAACACTGTCAGAAACATGGCGACTGCCAGAGGGATGACATCACCACCGGCCCACAGCTGTGACACAGAGAGACAGACGGACAGAGAGAGAGAGAGAGACATGTTTATCAGACCAACAGCAGCAGAAGACCTGTCAGCAGAGAACATCTGGACGAACCGCATTCACACCCTGCGGATATTTGTTTCCAGGCGACATCGTCAATCGTTTCTTTTTGTCCTTTTTATCATCTCGGAATAACCGGCGTCGACGGCAGGACACTGACACACCGGCTCAGTGTTTTAAGGGCTGCGAGTCATCTGTTTCTGTTGGGGTTTTTTTTTTTTTTTTGCTTATTTCGAGATCAAATCAATCGGCATGTGCGCTGAAAATTGTCAGGAACTACCCCTCAAACATTAACAGAGTCCAAGTTAACTTGAAACTTACAATTATTTTTGGTTTACAATCATATAAAACAGACGAAAAAGCAGCAAATGGTCACATGTGAGAGGCCGGAACCAGAACATTTGGTATTTTGCTTAATAGATAGATTAAAATGGGTTCAATCAATCGAATGGATTAATGGATAAAATAATCAGCAGATGACATCATCCTTTAGTTGTTGATTATATTTTGTATTATTCATCTGAATATGCAAAGTAACTATGCTGATCAAATAGTAGTGGAGTTGAAAGTACAATATAAGTAGCAGAAAATTTAAATACTCAAGTAAAGAACAAGTACCTTAAAGCTGTACTTGGCTACTTTCCACCACTGATGGGATGCAGCTGCCTTAATGAGCTGCACAGAACCTGCACGTTTTAATGCCTCATGACGTCTCCAGTTAATGAGCTCTATCTCTGTGTGGACCCGTCCAACACGACCATCTCAGTGGCAGGAAGTCAGCGGGGACGATGAGTCAACCCTCAGTGCAGGCAGTGGTTATCTGAATAGAAGGGCCGTTAATTCAGAACTAAATTGCAGTTTTATTTTGGAGTCCTGAGAATAAATCAGTGGTCGGCGTCGTTCAAATCCTGCTTTTACACACGTGATGACACTTCTGCAATATAAGAGAAAAAGTCCTTCGAGGAGAATCTTCTTCAGAGACGTTAGATTTATTTTCCATCATAAACCCGCAGCCCAGGAGTCACCAGTTACAACCAAACGGCGTCGGCCCTGAACGCCCCGCGGAGCCTCCGCTTTGCTTTAAAACGAATCGTGGATTTATTGGAGGCCCAGTTTTAATGACGTCACCCTGATTCACATGGAAACGGATGAAGGCCTTTCTGACATGTGGACTCTGATCCAGGACGACCTCTGGAGCTCCCTCGCCAGGCAGCCAACCTAGTAACCGGCATGGCAACCAGCAGCGGTCCGTTTACTATACAACACGGTGCCCATTCATTAGAAGGTCAGAGGAACGTCAGCACAGTACTGCCAGCTGGGTGTAGTTGTTGAGTAAGCCTCGGCTTTTAATTCAAGGGAGATTTCAGGGTTTCCAATAGATAAATCGAATAATAATAACAAGGGTCCTGACTTACATTTTGGGAACGAGTGAAGTGAAGAAGCACAGTGTCACCACAGACTCTGACAACAATCAAAGATACGAGGATCATTTCGAACTGTGAATCTTTTACTTTGGGCCCTCGGCTCTGACACAGCTTTCATGATTGAGTGTAAAACACGTTTTTCAGCCTGGACGTTGTCTGAGACGGATCAATTCGCCCGTCAGTAAAAACAACTAGCCCAAAGCAGTTTGTAAGTCCTACAGGAAAACCGTGACACTTTGGGAAATACTCTTATTTGCTTTCTTGCTGAGATGTTAGATGAGACGGTTGATACCACTCTCACGCCTATACGGTAAAGCTGATTAGCTTAGCTTAGCATAAAGGCTAGAAACGGGTGGAAACGGTGAGCCTACAGCTACCAGCAGCTCTAAAGTTACAGAATAAGCATATTTCTCAAATGCCAACTGAAATCACATTTAGTCGCCGCTTTTTGTAGGCAAAAGTGATGTTTTTTTAAATCTGTTGCTGATCGCTCATGTCACATTGCCAAACCTTGGATGAAGCATGAAGCTAACGTGAGCTGCTGTTTATAGTCTGTGGCCACAAACCACAAAAGAAATATTTACATTTCTCCCCTCTTGGTTTCTTAATTTTTTCCAAATGACAACACAGAAAGTGATTCACAGAGCAGATACGTAGCTGTAATGATGACAGCTTTCTGTTTTTGAAATTTCTGCCTTTGGCGACTCCTAGTGGCGCGTATTAGAATAATTTTAAAGATGCTATATGACTTAAAAATTCTTCACATGGGGCTTTTTTTAATATAAAAATAATCCACAAATCACTGTTTATTTGGAATCTTTAAAAATAAGATTTAAAACAACAGCAAGCCATTCATATTCATTATCATCAACGTAAAAATACAACACAACGCACACACACACGTCGAGTCCCTGCAGACAGCACAGTCAGTCAGTCAGGCTCTGACTTCATGAAGTTTCAAAATAAAAGCCTTCTAGCATTTCAGTGGACAGAAACTCTCACCCTTCATTTCTTAACAAGGCTTTTATTGTGTAACATTTGCAGGAAATATGTTACGAATTGACTTGCAAAGTTTGAGATGTAAACGCACGTCTGCAGTGACAGAAACCAGACAGTAACACTTTAGATGAGTAATCCAGAACAACAGTGTTGAAGATAGTGTGATTATGTTGTTGAGTTTATTCAATTAAAGCGATGGAAATATACTACGTTAGATAGCAGCTCATAATATG